>BQNB010162182.1:0-14592 GCA_026074375.1 Tanacetum coccineum | reverse complement strand
ATCACACAAGATTGGTTCATAGTGTGTGGGGTGGTCGAAATTTTTTTGAGAATCGTTAAAAGAGTACGGAGTTGAGAAATCGATTGGATTTCCATCTCCATAAGTACAAATTTGAAAAATTCCATTAATAAAATGACAACCGCATTGTTGGCAAGTACATGAATAACAATAAAAGTCATCCGATGGTTGTCGACACCCCACACACTCATATCGGAAATAAGACTCCATGAGAATTAAACAATAAAGAGGGATAAGAAGAAGAATTAAATGGCAAAGAGGTTAAAGGAGATTATTTTTGGTTTTTCGAGTTTTTTAAACAACATATTTTATTAACGGACAAAATGAGATAAGACAACTTAAACCGATAATCAACTTGCTTCACGGTAGCTCTCTAAAAGAAAAACGCACAAAGGAGCGGAGGAGCGGGAAAGCGCGAAGCTATTAAAAACCTTCTCCTTTCGGGTCGTAGTTCGTAAGAACGACCCTCCTTATACCCCTCTTATAGTTTGTTAATCAATTAAAGGTGAGCCGTACCTCGCAAGTGACACAAAGGCAAGTTTTAAATCTTTGGTTTGGGAACTTACTATGATAATGCCTCAGTCGAGAGCATTATATTGATGATGATTTTTATTGATAATTAAGGATAATGTTTTTATATTTTTGATTTTTCTTGTTTTTATAAAAGAAAATGAAAAATATTTTTGTGTTTTTATATTTTTAAAATAATAAGAAGAAAATATTCACAAACGAGAAACAATAACTTCACGAGGAAGGGTCTTCAAGTCACTAATCGTCAAACCGTAACGAAATTGTCGCAACACACCTCCCCGGCAACGGCGCCAAAATGATAACCTTAAAATTAACATTTTGTATATATAAATTATAATAAATATATAAGGATAATTTCAAAATTAAAATTCAATTATTGTATGATAAGTATTCCGAAAGACTCAAATCAATTGCTTTTGACCAAAGCAAAATCAAAAATCCCCCGGGTCGTCTCCCAACGAAGCGTGAATCGAGAATCGTGAAAACGTTCGTGATCGAGTGTTTGATTGGTTAAAGGATATTCGGATTGGGATTACTATTTCTACGATTAAAAAATAAAAACAATTAAAGAAAAACTAAAAACGAAGGCTAAATGTGAATAAAACCTAAAAACGAGATCCGGGATCGAAATCCGTTCTTTAAAAAACCAAAATCTAAAATTTAAACCCTACGGATGCAAATTTAATTTTCCTAAGTGCAACATGATAAAAGAATTTTTTTAAAAAAAGAATTATATTTTTTTGATTTTTATTTAATATTTAATGAATTAAAAACAGTTTTAAAAAAATTAAATGATAAAAAATACTAAACAAATTAGGAAAAATCTGAAAAAAAATGCAGAAAAGTACTTTAAGATATGGTGGTTCTAGGAAAAATAATTTTTTTGAAAGATGGCTTAAAAATAAGCCAGAAATAAGCCTTTAAAGGCTTATAGCTTAAAATGGAAAAGAGTGTATAAAAATAAAATAGGGTGAAGTGTAACCAGATGGCCCTACTGGTGCTAATGGTTAGTGTATGGTTATGTGGGACTAGTGTGTGTTAAAGGGGAGGTCCAGGGTTCGAATCCTTGGCCTCCCTTTTTGATAAAATTTTTTTTTTCTTTTTTTTACAAACTTATAGAAGAGGTAAAAATAAGCAGATTTAAAAAAAATGACTACTTTTTTGGGCAAATAAGCAAATGCAAATAAGAAATAAGCCAAAAGGGGCAGATTATACTTTTTAACACTAAAGCCAAAACAAGCTAACAGTTGGCTATTTTTTTGGGCAAATAAGCAAATGCAAATAAGAAATAAGCCAAAAATAGACATAAACTAAACCCTAATAAGTAAATCTAAACTAAAATAGGAAATGAAAATAAGACAGAAAAGGCTGAAAAGTCAAAAAGCTAAATGCCAACAGCTGAAGCAAGGCAGCCTAAGGGGACATAAACCTTTCTATTTTGGGCTTATTTTAAGCAATCTCAAACAAGGAAACTTATAGCTTAATGAAATATATGGGCTTAAAGCTAGACCTAAGAGCTTTTTAGAACAGCAAAGAAAAAGATTTTTGAAAACCAAGTCAGCCTTGAAAAAGGCTTAAGAAAAGTGCTTATTACAAAGACTGCTTGGTTTTCTTAGAAGACAACTAGCAACTGCAGGCTACAAAACAAGCTAGGTAATAAGCTTAAAAATAAAAACTAAGTAAAAACAGATTGAGCTTGACCTAAAAGGAGCTTATGCTAAAAATTTTGAAAGCTAAAAACAATTTTAAGACACTAAAATTTTGAAATGAAAAAGGGACTTTTTGAAACTAAAAATTGACTTAACAAAAAGTTGACAGATTTTAACAAAACAAAGTAACCAAAAACCTATATCCTACGCATTGACCTTGAAAGAACACAAAAACTAAACTCAAGAACGGGTTTAAGAAATCTTATCAAATAAGAACTTTGAAACTGTTTTGATAACTCAATTTTAAACAACTTTTAAGAAAAACAGAGAAGAAAACAACATTAAGACTAAAAAATGACCCAATTTGGCCAAGATGACCCACATGGTTTTTATACCAAAATGACCCAATTTAACCCTTATGCCAAACACCCCTTAAACTATTTAAAGTCAATTTTTTAAACTGAAAAGTGATGTTTTAAGTTAAGGTTTTTGAACACAGATGAAAACAAGCAGGAATAAGCAAAAAGCAGTAATTCAAACACAAACTTAAGCACTAAATTAAGCAATAAGAATCAAGTAGTTAAGAGCTATTTGAGACAGTTTCAAGGTAAAAACATAAACAAAGCATATATAAGCATAAAATAAGGGCAAATAAGCATAAATAACATGAATTAGCAATAAAAGAAAGAAATAAGCAGGAAATAAGCACTGCTATAGTAAAATGCAAAAAATGAGAAAATGGAAAACTCACAAAGTTTCAAGCTTATGACATGACAATAAGAACTCAAAATGCTTATAAACCTTTCATATAGCTTCCTTAGAAGCACTAAACCTATGGCCATCCAAGATTTACCATGCTCCTTGAATTTCTTGAAAGGGATTTTTAAGATTTTTTTGGATTTTTTTGACAGAAAATGAAATAAACTTTTGTATAAGCTGTTAATGACTTAAGAGCTTATACAAGAGATTAACAATGGCATTTAAAAGACAATTTAAGTAAATGGCAAGTATTTAAAGGAAAACAGAAAATTTCATTAACTTAAAAGAATTACAATGCAAAATATTTAAAAGACAAGTAATTTAAATGACAAGTAAATTAAAGACAGTATTAAAAGGGTACAAATTTTGCTAATTCAAGATTGATTAAACAAAAAATCGACAAAAGAAAATGAAATACAATTGTCCTACTTTATACTAAAAGCTAAGGTCTTGAGTCCTCTTCTTATGTGTTTCTTTTGAGAGAGAGTCCAAGGAGTGTGTTTGTTGTGTGAGATAAAAGCCCAAAGCAATCTTGGCCATCAATCTTTCTTGCTCTCCAATCCCTACAATCCCAGCCTTTGATTTCTTGTAGTTTACCTTCAACCAATGAGGTTTTATGGGATTGCTAACATAGCCAATACCCATGTGAGTGTGGGGTGGGTATGAGAGTGATGTTTTGTTTGAAGGAACAGTGGTCAAGGTGCAGTGAAAAAGACAATGAATAGTAATAGGATTATTTGGCGGGAAATTTGGTTTTGTTATAAGCAGGGTAAAAGTTTGGGAAGTTGACAAAAGTAGTCCCTCAACGTGTATTATTTGTTTTCAATATAAGTCCATGTGGTGTGAAACTTTTTGGGGATTGCCAGGTTAAGCCCCTAAGGGTATGTAATGGTATTGCAAACTTAATCCTTGTGGTGATATGAACTTTCGAGACTTGGCAGGATCAATCCTCCATTGAATATGTTGTCATTGCAAGGTTAGGTCCCTTGAGGACTAACGACAGTTAAGGGTTAAAGGGTATTGGACATAACGTTTGTTAAGGTAGGGATGGGCTTATACATTTGTTTGGGCCGGTTTATATAAAAAGAGGGTATTAGGCCTTTTGGTCTTCATGATGTTAAATGGGTTGACCCCGGACCCATATAATGGTTAAGGTTGGGCTATTTAACATTTTCATGTTTCAGGCTTTGATTTTGACCTTTGACTTTGTCGGGGTTGACTTTGGCTTTTTCACGCTTTTCCATTCCGTGCTCGGTTTTGTCGTTTTTTGCTTCGTTTTTCGTCCTTTTGTCGAATATCCGTTTCCTACACAATATAAATGAAAACATACAAATACAATGAATTTTTGTACGTTTGGTCATTTAAGTCCGTAATAACATAGATAAATGGAATGTAATTAAGCACATACCAAAATCCCCCATACTAAACTATTGCCGTGTCCTCACGCAATGATACAAGTAAACACTTAAGAAAACTAAGACCCTCAATCCCCCTCGACTAATAACCTCAAAAAGTAGCTAAGTGTTCGTCAAGGGGAAATAAAGAATCAATAGTTTAGAAAAGCCCCGTTTTTACCATTTTTAAATATATACACTAACTACCACTAATATTTTTGTATTTTTTTTCAACTAACTAACATGTTTGACTTTCGTTATTTTATAACTTTTAGGGATCATAGAACAAGAAACCTTTCAATCCTAAAATGCCCCAAAAAGGATAAATTCATCATTCCAGACTTTTTACTTATTCCAAACCAAGCTTAAAATGAAATCACCGTTAAATATAAGTTAAGATGCTAACATTACTCATATTTTGTAACTTATTTTGTTGAACCCCTTTTTTTTTTTTTTCAAACTCCCGACAATTATTAATGCTTAGGTGAATGTGCCATTTTGAATTCGACCATGGATCAAGCGTTTTACAAAATTGTATGCTTCACGTTCCCCCGAGAGTAATGATTTTTGAAGGCAAATCATCCCATGTAGCGACTTTCGTCTCGGCACAACCCAACCTTGCGCTAAGTGACCAGTCTTTTGAACCCCACAGAGACCTAGTATCGGGACTCACGACCTTAGGTTCAAAAACTCTTAGTTTCCATAAATACAACTTATTTAGAAAAAAACTTAAAATGAAATAGTCCCTAGTGTCAAAAGTCATCTTTAAAATTAAGAAAAAGAGATTTTCCTATATTTTTATTAATCACATTTACTACACTTAATTACAATTATTCATTCTGTAAGAAATCCAAGACCTTAGAAGGCCTGCAAACATCAGTTGTGAGCCGGCAAGATGCAGCAAACTTTTATTAGTCTCGGATTATTATTCTTACTATGGGCTTTCTTTAGAAGGCTGCAACATCAGTTGTGAGCCGGCAAGATGCAGCAAACTTTTATTAGCCCACAGTTTATAATTATTATTCATCATTCATTCATTCATACTTTTTTTTCATATATATATTTTTTTCATTTTTAAGTTATTTTACACTTTTTATTACCACGATATATAGAGAAAATTTCTTTTTGTAAAATTTAAGTATAAATTTGAACTAAGACTAAAATTATTACTATCGACTACATTTTAAATTCAAAAATTGTTGATTTAAGTTTAATTTTCAAAAATAGCACGTATTATTAGTCCGGTTAGGAGCTTATGGGAGAAAAAGCCACAAACTACACTTATGAGCTCTTAAGATTTCCAAATAATCCTTGTTTAGCATCCAACTCATAATTAACTCTATCATTTTTCGTTCTTCGCAAAGATCCGCGAACGCTTAGTCTAAAAGTTAAGGAACAAGCTAGAGCTCAACACGCTCGATCGAGTCAAAATTTATTCTTATTCTACCCAGCAGGAAAGTCAAAATTGTGACAAAACACTTATTTTATTTTTGAAAATTTTTAAATTTTTTCATTTTTTTGAAATTTTGGTGGTAAAAACGGGATTACGTGAAAACAACGACTGCAGGCACAATCAAATCGATAGATCCCCCCATACTAGAACTAAACATTGTCCTCAATGTTTTAAGAAGGGTCTCTATGTAAATCCTAAGCCGTTTATTAAGTATGCTTAAAGATAAACGTTAGTCGATAAGATTTGGATATTGGATTCCTAAAATGAAGCTGAGGATTTAAAGCTCTAGTGAATGAAGGACAAAATCGCGAGCACGAGAGGCTTCAAAAATCCGGGCAATCCTGGACATACAATACAAAACACAAAACACGGAAAATGGAAGAGGCGAGCCTCTCACAACAACAAAACACTTATTCATTACTATTAAGCTAGCATACTACTACTACTACGATAATACTAGGATAAGCATGGGTTGCCACCCACGAAGTGCTTGTTCTAGGTCACTTAGCTTAACCCGATCCCCCCAATACTTGAGCTTGTCAAGGGGGAGCGAAATGTGGATGCCGAACACCCAAATTAGGAGTGTTGTCTTCATGAATCATCATCGGGCTTTCAGGAGAAAGCTGGAAAGCTTTCAAGCCCCGATGTGATGAAGAAGGAGGATATTTCTCTTTATAAGAAAGAACACCGTGATTGAAAACTTTGTCTTCATTTTCGGATGAAAATGGAAGTAAAGTATAAATCACGGGGGAAAGATAAGCAAGAAATCTCGTGGATTCGACTTCAATGCATATCCCCAGATCGTAAATCTTGTTTCTATCTCCGGAAGGATAAGAAACATCAGGATCGGATTCGAGATCATTATGAGAAGGAATGAAGTCGAAATCCATAAAAAGGGCGAGATGGGTGGGAAAAATATTAGGCACATCCACGAGGATGTCTTCCACCACATTAATGGTTGAATCTCCCAAATCAGGATAATCAGCATGAAATGAATCGAACTCGGGAAGGGAAGTAGAATTATTGTCATCTTTCGAGTTGAAATCATCACTCTCAATACCCGGTGGTATTGAGTTATCCGGACCAGAAAATATATCGATCTCTTCCCTAAGAGAGTCACTATCCCACACAGGGGATATGAAAATGTGGGAAGAGACTCCGATGATAGTATTATAAATTTCTTGAAACGCTTTCGGTGTCGGGAGAATAGTTATCGTAAAGCAAACTCTCCATCATGCTAATATACCCCTCGTGATTGGTATTAACAATTCCCGATGGAATTGTTATGAGTTCACCGGCGAACTCATCGAGGAGAGAAGCAATCTTGGGAGAGGAAACCATCAAAGCATCACGATTAAGTAATGATTCAAGAAGATAAGACTCGGTATCAAAACGATCATTTTTCATAGTAAAATCAAAGTCTTCATTATGAATCGGATTAAACTCACTAGAAATGATTTCCTCGTCAAGATCAAAAAGAGGGTCCAAAAAAGTTTTAAAACTCATTTCGTGAATAACCTCCTCATGACTTAACTCGTCATCACTAGAGGAAGAATCGTCGAAGAGAGGATTGGAAAACGTTCAAAAATTTATCGTTTGAGAATCATCACAATCGGTCTCACAACACTCACGTTCATTCTCGGACTCACTTGGGTTTTAGACAAGGTCCTCAACACTAGACTTTATGAATTCGTCCGATTCCATCTCTGGAATAGTGTCAAGATGCTCATCCTCCATTATAAGGGAGTCCGTTTTTGGTGAATCGGGTGTGATTGCGGTAGAACATGTCATGAGATATTCTTGTGTTGAAATAGAATACTCATCATCATCATCATTATAAGATGAGGTAGGCAAATTCCAACATAGAGTATTAATAAATTCTGCTAACTCCTCGTTTATGCTTTACAAATCTTGAAGAAGTTTGTTAAGCAATTCTTGTACCTCCTCGGATTGATGTTGCTTTTCTTTACAAGCATGTTTAATTTCAAGAAATTTGTCCGAAACTTGCATTAAAACCTTTGGTGTTTCCCTAAAAGAAATACGATTAAATTTCTTTAGAAAGTTTTCTATTGATTTCATTAGGTCTTCTAGGGCTTGCAAAGCTTCCATGCTCATTTCTTGAGGAGGTTGTATGAATGGACGGGAACACGGGGGTTCATTAGGGTCAAAAACTGAATAATTAGAATCAAAAAAAAACACGATTAGTTCGTAATATTCATAGGTTACATGAAAAGTCATATGGAGGACCCCCCGCATTTTGCAGAATAAGGCTCATACGAAGATCAATTAATCCATTACAAGTCTCAAGCGTCCCTCCCACAGCGGTGACAACAAATATAACGGTTGTTGAAAACTCGGTAAGTTTGTGAAACTCATCATAATTTGAATCAGTAATCACGTTCCGGATAAGAGATATATCGGACTTGCAGTGTACATTAGTGACCAAAAATGAGCATCGATCCCCGCCGCAAAAATTCACACAAATGGGTTTGAGATTGTGTGGGGTGGTGAGAGAAATTTGGAGATTCGTTAAAAATATACAGAGTTGAAAAATCGATTGGATTTTCACCATCCATAAGTACAAATTTTACAAATTCCATTGATAAAATGACAACCGCATTCTTGGCACGTACACGAATAACAATAAAAGTCATCCGACGGTTGTCCACACTCCGCACACTCAAATGGTAAATATGACTCCATGAGATATTAAACGATAAGAGGTTGAGGAAAATAATAATTAAATGGCAAATGATGTAAAAGGATATTATTTTTTGGTTTTTCATAATTATTACAATTTATTTTAATTAGACCGAATAACTTAAACCAATAATCAACTTGCTTCACGGTAGCTCTTTAAAAGAAAAATGCACAAAGGAGCGGAGGAGTGGGAAAGTGCGAAGCTATTAAAAACATTCTCCTTTCGGGTCATATTTCCTCGGAACAACCCTTCTTATACCCCTCTTGGAGTTTGTTAAACTTTTATAGGTGAGACGTACTTGACATGTGACACAAAGATAATCAAAAACAGCCTCCCTAGCAGCGATAATCAAAAACAGCCTCCCTAGTAGCGGCGCCAAAATAATAACCTTAAAATTAACCTTTTTGTATATATAAATTATAATAAATATATAAGGATAATTTCTAAATTATAATTCAATTATAGTACGATAAGTATTCCGAAAGACTCAAATCAATTGCTTTTGACCAAAGAAAAATAAAAAATTCCCCGGGTCGTCTCCCAATGAAGCGTGAAAACATTTGTGATCAAAGGATATTCGGATTGGGATTAATATTTCTACGATTAAAAAGCAAAAACGATTAAAGAAAAACTAAAAACGAAGGCTAAATATGAATAAAACCTAAAAAACGAGAACCGGGATCGAAACCCGTTTTAAAAAAAACCAAAATCTAAAATTTAAACCCTACGGATGCAAAATTAATTTTCCTAAGTGCAAAATGATATAAGAAATTTTTAAAAAAAAGAATTATATATATTTTTTTTCATTTAATTTTTAATGAATTAAAAACAGTTTTAAAGGAATTAATAGTAAAAATACTAAACCAAATAGGAAAAATATGAAAAAATGCAAAAAAAAAATACATTAAAAATCAGGTTTCTAGGAAAATAAGAATTTCTTGAAAGATGCTTAAAAATAAGCCAGAAAATAACCTTTAAAGCTGATAGCCTTAAAAGGAAAAGAGAAGTAAAAAAAATAAAAATAGGGTGAAGTGTACACCAGATGGCCCAATTGGTGCCAATGGTTAGTGAGTGGGTTTGTGTGGAACTAGTGTGGTGATAAAGGGGAGGTCCAGGGTTCGGAATCCTTTGGCCTCCCATTTTGATGTAAAAAAATTTTTTTTTTTCTTTTTTTTACAAACTTATAGAAGAGGTAAAAATAAGCAGATTTAAAAAAATGACTATTTATGAAACTTAAAAATAAGCAGCTAAATAAGCAAACAAAAGGGGCAGATTATACTTTTTAACACTAAAGCCAAAACAAGCATAAGAGTTGGCTATTTTTTGGGCAAATAAGCAAATGCAAGTAAGAAATAAGCCAAAAATATACTAAACTAAACCCAAAAAGAGCAAATCTAAACTAAAATAGGCAATGAAAATAAGACGGAAAAGGGGTGAAAAGTCAAAAAGCTAAATAGCCAAAGCTTGAAGCAGGGCAGCCTAAGGGACACCTTTTTTTGCTTATTTTTAAGCACCAAAAAGGAAACTTATAACTTAATGAAATATATGGGCTTAAAGCTAGACCTAAGAGCTTTTTAGAACAGCAAAGAAAAAGATTTTTGAAAACCAAATAAGCCTTGAAAAAGGCTTAAGTCAAGGCTTAAGAAAAGTGCTTGTTACAAAGACTGCTTGGTTTTCTTAGAAGATAACTAGCAACTGCAAGCTACAAAATAAGCTAGGTAATAAGCTTAAAAATAAAAACTAAGTAAAAACAGATTGAGCTTGACCTAAAAGGAGCTTATGCTCAAAATTTTGAAAGCTAAAAACAATTTTAAGACACTAAAATTTTGAAATGAAAAAGGGACTTTTTGAAACTAAAAATTGACTTAACAAAGAGTTGACAGATTTTAACAAAACAATGTAAACCAAAAGACCTATATCCTACTGCATTTGACCCTTGAAAAGAACACAAAAACTAAACTCAAGAACAAGTTTAATCAATCTTATCAATTAAAAACTTTGAAAATAGCTTAAAACAATTAAAAAGAGCTTGTGCAATTTGGCCAAGATGACCCAAATGGTTTTTATACCAAACTGACCCAATTTAACCCTTATGCCAAACACCCCTTTAACTATTTAAAGTTAATTTATTAAACTGAAAAGTGATGTTTTAAGTTAAGGTTTTTAAACACAGATGAAAACAAAGCAGGAATAAGCAAAAAGCAGTAATTCAAACACAAAATTAAGCACTGAATTAAGCAATAAGAATCAAGCAGTTAAGAGCTATTTGAGACAGTTTCAAGGTAAAAACATGAACAAAGCATATATAAGCATAAAATAAGGGCAAATAAGCATAAATAACATGAATAAGCAATAAAAGCAAGAAATAAGCAGGAAATAAGCACCGCTATAGTAAAATGCAAAAAATAAGAAAATAGAAAACTCACAAAGTTCAAAGCTTATGGCAAGACAATAAGCACTTAAAATGCTTATAAACCTTTCCTATAGCTTCCCAAGAAGCACTAAACCCATGGCCATCCAAGATTTACCATGCTCCTTGAATTTCTTGAAAGGGATTTTTATGATTTTTTTTGGATTTTTTTGATAGAAAATGAAATAAACTTTTGTATAAGCTGTTAATGACTTAAGAGCTTATACAAGAGATTAACAATGGTATTTAAAAGACAATTTAAGTAAATGGCAAGTATTTAAAGGAAAACAAAAAATTTCATTGACTTAAAAGAATTACAATGCAAAATATTTAAAAGCCAAGTAATTTAAATGACAAGTAAATTAAATACAATATTAAAAGGGTACAAATTTTGCTAATACAAGATTGATTAAACAAAAATTCGACAAAAGAAAATGAAATACAATTGTCCTACTTTACACTAAAAGCTAAGGTCTTAAGTCCTCTTCTTGTGTGTTTCTTCTGAGAGAGAGTCCAAGGAGTGTGTTTTCTTTGTGAGGTAAAGTCCATAGCAAATCTTAGCCATCTATTTTTCTTTAAGCCTAAGTCTTTTGATCGTATCCCTTGATTCTTCTTGTCCAATGGCAACGCATAGGATAGCCAGCGTCGCATTGACTTTCTTGGGGTGGGGTTAAGGATAATGTGATCTTGATTTTTTTTTAGTTGCAGGGTAATTGAAAGAGATAGGTGAATAGGGCCAAAACCCATTTGGCGGGAAGGTTTGTTGTGACTCTATTTTGATTTGTGATGCAGGGTAGGTGTTTGGAGTTTTGGCAAGGTAAGCCCCTCAATATGTATGTTGATATTGCAAGTATCATCCTTTGTGGTGTAACTGTTTTAGGGACTTGGCAATAGAGGCCCTCAAAGGTGTATGTGTTTATTTCAGGGATGGTCCTTTTGGTGTCTAACAGTGTTAATCATCAAAGGGGTTGGGCTGTTTAACATTAGTTAAGCGTTTTGGGCCATGTTTACTATTTTGGGCCGTTTGGATTCTAAAAAGGGAATTGGGCCCTTATTTAAACTTGGACTTTTAAGTCTTCATGTAATGTTTAAATGGGCTGACCCGGCCTATTAGATGGGTTCGGGCGGGCCCATTTAACATTTCTTGGGTTACGGCTTCGGCTTTGACCATTGACTTTGTTGAGGTTGACGTTGACTTTGACTTGGTTGACTTTTGACTTTGACTTGACTTTGGCTTTTCACGCTTTCCCATTCCGTGCTCGGTTTTGTTCGTTTTGACTTGATTTTTCATCATTTTGTCGGATATCTATTTCCTGCATAATATAGATGAAAACTTACAAATACAAAGTATTTTTGGTACGTTTTTGGTCATTTAAGTCCGATTTTAAAGGTCAAAGGTATGTGTAATTAAGCACATACCATTAGGAATAGATCAATTAAGAAGGTTGAGAAGAAAGGAAATGTGGGGGAATCTAGCAAGGATAAGAATTGTGGGAATGATAATAAGAGGAATAGGACTGGAAATTCATTTGCTACTATCGCAAACCCAGTAGGAAGAGAGAATACGGGTGTTTGGCCCAAGTGTACCACCTGCAACTCCTACCATGCACCTGGAGGGCCTTGTCGCACATGCTTCAACTGTAATCGCTCAGGTCATTTGGCAAAGGATTGTAGAGGCGTGCCTAGGAATGTGAATCTTATCAATGCTAGAAACCCAACTGTTAGGGCATGTTATGAGTGTGGTAGCACCGACCATGTCAGGTCAGCTTGTCCTAGATTGAATAGGGCACAAGGACCAGAAGAAAATCGTCCAAACCAAGTTGCTGCTAATAACAGGGGACAGGGTCGTGGAAACCAAGGGAACCAAGCTAGGGGTAAGGCATTCATGTTGGGAGTAGAGGAAGCTCGCCAGGATCTGAACATTGTGACGGGTACATTTACTTTAAACGATCATTTTGCCACTACCTTGTTTGACTCTGGTGCCGACTATAGCTTTGTTTCTACTACTTTTATACCTCTGTTAGGCATAGAGCCCATTGAATTAGGATTCAAATATGAGATCGAGATAGCTAGCGGGCAGCTAGTAGAGATTAGTAAGGTTATTAAGGGTTGTAAACTAGAAATCGAGGATTTTGATACCGTTCAGGCATGGAAGTTTTGATGTGATTATAGGTATGGATTGGTTGTCTAATCATAAGGCTGAAATAATTTGTCATGAGAAAGTAGTGAGGATACCACTACTAGATGGCAAGGTGCTTAGAGTATTAGGAGAGAGACCGGAAGAGAAAGCGAGACTTTTGATGAGTGATAAGGCTAGTGATAAGAAACAAGAAGAGATTGTTGTGGTTAGAGATTTTCCCGAGGTGTTTCTGGATGATTTATCGGGATTACCACCTCTCTGGGAAATTGAGTTCCGGATTGAGTTAATCCCTGGAGTTGTACCGGTAGCAAAGTCCCCCTATCGTTTGGCACCTTCTGAATTGAAGGAGTTATCAAGACAACTTAAGGAACTCTAGGACAAAGGTTTCATTCGACCAAGCTTATCGCCTTGGGGAGCACTGGTGTTGTTTGTGAAAAAAAGGATGGTTCTTTTAGGATGTGCATTGATTATAGAGAATAAACAAGTTGACAGTTAAGAATCGTTATCCGCTTCCTAGGATTGATGATCTATTTGACCAACTGCAAGGGTCATAGTTTTTCTCAAAGATAGATCTTAGTATACCATCAACTAAGAGTGCATGAGGATGACATTCCAAAGACTGCGTTTAGAACTCGTTATGGACATTTTGAGTTCACAGTAATGCCCTTCGGTCTGACTAAAGCACTAGTAGTATTCATGGATTTGATGAATAGAGTTTGTAGGCCTTATCTTGATAAGTTTGTGATAGTGTTTATAGATGATATCTTAATCTACTTTAAGACTCGAGAGGAGCATGTAGAACACTTAAGGTTAGTCTTGGAACTGCTCAAGAAGGAGAAACTGTATGCTAAGTTTTCTAAGTGTGAATTCTGGCTAAGAGAAGTGTAGTTTCTTGGGCATGTGATAAATGGTAATGGGATTCATGTAGACCTTAGTAAGATTGAAGCTGTTAAGAATTAGAAAGCCCCAAGAACTCCGACTGAGGTTCGTTCGTTCTTAGGATTGGCTAGATATTACCGTAGGTTCATTGAGAACTTCTCTAAGATAGCCAAGTCTCTTACTATCTTGACTCAGAAGTGTAAGACTTTCGATTGGGGAGAGGAACAGGAATTGGCATTTCAAACCTTGAAGGATAAGTTGTGTAATGCGCCTGTTTTAGCTCTCCCCGATGGATTGGAAGACTTTGTGGTATATAGTGATGCGTCCAGGATAAGACTAGGCTGTGTATTAATGCAATGAGGTAAAGTGATAGCCTACGCGTCTAGGCAGTTGAAAATTCATGAGAAGAATTGTTAGGATTAAAAGACTTCTTGATGATCTTGAAGTTACTGCTGCTAAGGTTTGTGTTAATACTACTAAGCATAAATTAGTGTTGTTAGTAATCTTAATGAAAAATATGCTAAGTAGTTAGTACTGCTAGTGTAAGTTACTACTGCTAGTGTAAGTTACTATTGCTAGTGTATATTACTACTGCTAGTGTAACTTAGTACTGCTGGTGAATATTGAAGAAAACTTTTTAAGTAGTTAATACTGCTTG
>BQNB010162181.1:4549-14592 GCA_026074375.1 Tanacetum coccineum | reverse complement strand
AGATCATTGCCACTTGCCATTTTAAGTCCATTTCTTTAAGGTCATATTCATCAACCTGGTCTAAGTCCTCATGATCCAGTTAAGGACAACTTGATTGACTTGTAAGCAAGGAATATGATGATGTTTGTTCATGCTTTGAATTATGAACATAAGCGGTACTAACATCATTAGTATTGCTGGTGTTTTCAGAAACAAATGCTATATTTTGCAAGTTGGAAGATGATGCAGTAGAGCCTTTTACATCATTTTCAAAGACTCTCAGATTGTTGTACAAGTCATCAAAACTGAGACTGTCCATTCCTGGTTTGTTCCTCATAATTAAGGAAACTTGTAACCAAGCAGAAGGTAGAGATCTTAGAAATTTTTGATTTGCATCTTCAGTAGATACACCTGCTCCATGAATCTCTAGCTGACTGAGAAGACTTTGGAATCTCTCATAGCCTTTGTGAATCCCATCTGAGTTGGATACAGTGAATCCTTCAAACTGTTGCTTCAAGATGTACTTCTGCATCTTTTTGGATTCATCATTTCCACCAAATCTGGATTTTATGGCAATCCACATATCTTTTGCATCAGTCATTTTGTGGAATTTAGCTAGATGATCTTCTGGTATGGCCATTAGCAAGGTGGTCCTAGCTTTTCTTTCTCTTTCTCTCAGCACCATTTCTTCTGCAGTTTTAGGAGGCAAAATTTTAATTTGTCCTGTGGTATCCAATGTGACTGATACAGGACCATTCCCATTTTGGATAACCTCCCAAATTGGATAGTCTGTATGGGCCAGATAGTGTTCTATCTTCATAGCCCATATGTCATATTCTCCCTTTTTGAGAATAGGCAGTTTTATGGTTGAGACCGTTTGAGGAGTTTGTTGTGTTGGTTTTTGTTGTGTTTCTTGTGGAGGTGGTGGTGGTGGTGGAATTTCATCATGTGGTCCAGACATGTTTAGGTCTGTTGTTTGAAGATGAATAACTGGTTTTATCTGTTCTTCTTATTCAGAGTTTCTTAACAGGCTCTGATACCAATTGTGGTTCCTTGTTTTGCTGAATGGATCTTTGCAACCAATAAAGGATGATAGTCAAGAAGTATAAATACAACTGACTATGTAGAAACAATGATTATGAATACTATATGTTAATGCGGAATCTTAACACAAGTACTAAGAAAAACAATGAATCAATCTGAATAACAACTTTATTAAAGTGTTCTTGAGGATCACAGATTGCTAACTATGATATTGTATTTTCTGTATGATCTTGTATTGAACTCGTATGTCTAACTATGCCTAGGGTTCCTTTTATATGATAAGGATAACCCTAAAAGGCTTACATATTTTTCTGACAAATATCTCAAAAATATCTTTTAAATATCTTGTCATCGGTACTAACTAGCTTTCTACTAACGGTACTAACTATCAGACAGTACTAACTACTTTGTACTGTCGGTACTAAGTATAACTGTCGGTACTAACTATTTGAACTGTCGATACTAAGTTAAGAAAACATTATTCCTAACAATACGTGCTATTTTTGGAGATTAAACTTAAATCACCAATTTTTATGTAGTATATAGCAAAAATTTTAGTCTTAGTTCAAACTTATACTTGAATTTTTCAAAAAGAAGTATTCTCTATATAAAATATAAAATATATAAAAAAAATAAAAAATAAAAATTTATATATATATAAAATGATAAAAAATGAAAAAATACAATAAATATAAACTGTGGGCTGATAAAAGTTTACTACCTCTTGCCGGCTCACAACCGATGTGGTAGTCTTCTAAAGAAAGCCCATAGTAAGAATAAAAATCCGAGACTGATAAAAGTTTGCTGCATCTTGCCGGCTCACAACCGATGTTGCAGCCTTCTAAAAGGTCGAGGGTCACAATTGCATAAATGTTTAATATTTAAGTATGAATTAATAAATAGATCTCATTTTGTTAAATTTAAATATACTTTTGAACTTTGACTATTCTATTTTTAAAGTTATACGGAAAACCTGAGAGTTTTGAAACCTAAGGTCCCTGAGTCCCGATACTAGTCTCCGTGGGGTGTCAAAAGCCTGGTCACTTAGCCGTAAGGTTGGGATGTGCCGAGACGAAAGTCGCTACATGGGATGATCTCACCTTCAAACTCATTATTCTCGGGTGGAACGTAAAGCATAGTATTTTGCAAAACGTTGATCCATGGTTGAAATTCAAAATAGCACATTCACCTAAGATATAATAATTGTCGGGAGTGAAAAGTTCACAAATTGCAAATATGAGTAGTGTTAGCATCTTAACTGATATTTAGCGGTGATTTCATTTTAAGCTTGGTTTGGAGCAAGTGAAAAGTCGGGGACGATGAATTTATCCTCTTTGGGGCATTCTCATATCGAAATGCATCTTGTTCTAAGATCCTTAACGGTTATGGAAATAACAAAAGTCAGAATATTCTAGGTAATTGCTAGAAATATAAAAAAAATCATAAAAATGGAAAAAGATTTGTACAATGGGAAAATGAGGTGTTTTAAAGCTTGTGATTTCAACTCTCCCCACAAAAGTCTTTGCTACTTTTTTAAAGATTTAGTTTGGGGAAGTTTTGAGGTATTTGGTTTTAGGGCATATAACATTGCGTGAGGACACGACAATCACTTAGTTTGGGGAATTTTGATATGTGAGAAATCACATATCTTTATTATACCAAAATGGCCCTTAAATGATCAAAATGTGCAAAAATATGCTTGTATATGTGTATTTTGTTGTTTGTGAATGTGTAGGTACGGATATTGCAAAAAATCACAAGAAAACGGTCAAAACAGGACAAACACGGACACGGGAACGGATAGAGTGCATAAGAGCCGGAAGTTTCTAGCAAAAGGTCATCAAAAGTCAACTCTTGGTCAACCATTGGTCAACTCTCAAAAGACAAAATCCTCGAAATACCCAAAATGCCCTTATTGTTAAATCATTTTCATCAAAAGTCCCTAAACCCTAACACCGTTATCTCTTTTTTATTAAAGAGATAACGGTCGTTAACTCCTCATAACTATAAACCATTAAAACCATTTAACCAACCCGTGGCCCAATCCTTTACACCAGGCCCAAGTTAAACCCACTCAGTTATAAAAAGGAAAGAAAAGGCGCGGGAAAACCCGTTTTTACTGTTCATCATCGTTCTCACAAATTACCCTGCTAAAACAAAGGGTAAATCTCAATTAATGACGTGGCTATAAGATTCGAGTGCTATGCTACATGTCAGCAAAAGGAAACGTCCTCAAAAGCTTCTATTGGTCCGTTTACACAAAGGGAATGACACGTTGGAAGCAAACAAACACACCTTTGATGGAATTTTGCACTAAATCCTTGGTAAAAGAAGCACAAAGCCTCTGACACGGAATGCCACGCTGGCAATCCGTGTACTCACACTTTGATCCAACGGATAAGAAAGAGCATTAAATGATTGCAAGAATTGAAGGGCCAAGATTTAGAGATCAAGGATGAGCGTTTGCAGAGATCTAGATCCTTCTCTCAAGCCTATAAATACAAGACCTTCCTCACTCACATGATCATCTCGCTTAATCTTTTTTCCAGCTTTTAGTAATAGCTTAATATAGTTTGAGTTAATGTAATTTTCAATTAAATGTAATTTTAATTCTATCTTTGTAATCTCTATTTCAAGTATTGTAATCAGCTATTAAATCAATGAAATCTTAGTTTACTTTATAAAATTTGTTTTTGCTTATTGTGTTTTTAAATTTCCAAAAGCTCTTATCTACTGTTTCATAAGCTCAAATCTACTCACAAGCTAGTTACTAACTCAGTTAAGCTCATAAAAGCTTAACTGAGCTTTATTCAAACAAATTCACCCCCTAAATTTACCTAAGCTTTGGATAAGGATGATAAGCCAATTCGGGAAGGGCTTATTGGACCCCACTAGTTTGTTCTAAACATGTTGGAGCTTGTTGATTTAAGCTCATTTGAGCATACACCTTTGTTTAGCTGAGGTGGATGTATCATCTACTTTCCCTTTGTTATTTTCTATTCTATTTTTTATATAAACTTAGTTTAAATCTTCATTTTAGCTTAAACTGTTAGTTCTTTTCATTTAAGCTTCAAATTTACACGATTAGCATTTAATATGTTTCTTACTTGCTTATCTTTGCTTATTTTAGTTTAGATTAGCTTATAATTGCTTATTATTTGTGTTTAATGCTTATTTAGTTCAATTGTTTGTTTAGATCTGAATTTTCATGTTTTTAATATAAAAAAGTCATAAAAACCCAAAAAATATTAGCATTAGTTGTTTTAGTTTATTGTTTGCTTATTGATGTTTTAAAAAAATGTTCAATAGGTCTGTTTTTTAAGCTTGTAATAATTCTGGTCATTTTCAACTTGATCTTTAAATTCTTATTCAAAAGCTTTTAAAATGGGATTTTGTGATTTAAAGGTGCGTGTTTTGTTATTGACAGTACTCACTAGAGTTAGTACTGTCCATAAGCCATTTGGCCCTTTTGGCATCAATTCTAAATCACATTAATAGGTTTATAAATTCAGGATTTAGAGTTGTTAGTAGGTTTAATCAAGACTTTTCAAAAAATCAATAGTTGATTGTTAGTTTTGTTAGCCTAAGTTCTGTCTCTTTGCTCATATTTTAGCTATAATCTGTCCTAGTTGTTGTTAATACTTTTGTTGAGTTTGTTTTGGTGATTTTAAAGTGTCTAAACCAAGTATCTTAACCTGCACTTAAGGTTTTTAAGCTTTGGTCACATTATTGTGCAAACTGCATCAGCAATGATAAGCAGAAAAACAAACCTATTTTCTTGCTTAAATCATACAGTAGGTAATAATAATTTTAGCTTTTTCATAACTTTGTATATAGTAGGTTTAAGGAGTCAATGTCAACTCTCTCAACTTATTTTGTACTAAAATTTATTTGCTCTATATGTCCTTTAGCTTAGATGTGTAGTGTTGTCTTTTCAAAGTATTACTCAGCGTTATATAGGTACAATTATCTGCTTTTTCAAGCCACATTTTCATTGAGTAATTGATTTTCAAAATGATTTTTAAAAGTTGTTTCATGTGGCTTTTAGGCCAAGCTTTAAGTAGGAATAAAGCCTATCTTCTTAAGGTTCCACCTTTGAGCTTATTTTTAAGCTCAAAAGTGTCCCATTTGCTGTTTGTCTGCCAATTTTAGCTTAAGTGCTATTTGGCTTATTTGTGCTTATCTGCTTATTTTCCTAGCTTATTTAGGTCTAATATAGCTTATTAGGTTAGTATAAGTCTATTTTAGCTTATTTCCTAAGGTTTAGAACTTATTTTTAGCTTAATTTGATATGTTTAGTCTTAAAGAAACCTTTAAGTTTTTAAGAGCCTTTTAGTTGATCCTTCTGTCATTTTTTAGCTTTTGTTCAGCTTAATTGTCACTTTGCGCTTATTTTGTTTGTACTTGTTATTAGGTTTTAGTTATTAACTTGTTTTAGCTTATTAGCCCCTTTTCATTTGGCTTTTTTAGTGCTTAAAATTGCCCAGAAACAACGTTAGCATTAGAAGCCTTTAAGAGTTAAAAAAGCTTTTCTGTTTAATTTAGCGTATTTTATGTGCTTATATTTTGTTAGTATAAGAAAAATAGTGTTTTGGCTAAATAGTAGCTTATTTTTAAGGTCTTTCAAAAAAGTTTGTACAAAAAATGGCAAAAATTAAAACACTTGGGATAGTGGGAAACCCCGGGTGAGCAAGACTCGAACCCGGGACCTCTACCACCCTCACCAAGCGTTTTAACACCCACACACTCAACCATTGTGCTACAATAGCTCATCCGGTATTATCCTTTGCACTCTAATCCTGTAATATTTATGTACACGTTTTTAGGCTTTTAGTATAATAAGCTGTTTTAAGTTATTAACTATATTATTCGATAAGCTAGTTGTTTAACAAGCTTATTTTTCCTAGATTCTACATTGTTCAATCTACTTTTCATAAATTGTTTAGAATTTTTATAAATAGTTTAGCATTTTTAATCATTTAATTTCATTAAAATTGTTTTTAATTCATAAAAAATTATAAAAAGTCAAAAAATAATAGATATCTTTTTTGATGAAAATTTTCTTTTATCAGATTATTGGTACCTATGGAATTATTAGTTTTGCTTTCCGTAATAATTTATCTTTTAGGTTTAAATAGCGAAATTCATTTTTTAAAAAAGATGTGATTCATTTTCTTCTGTTGCAAGTATTATTATTCAGTTTGATTTTTAGCATCTAGAAACGCCCTTCATTTTTGTCTAGTTATCTTTTGGTTTTAGCTTTTTAGTCAACTTAGTCTTACAAACCAAAAAAGATCATTTTTAGGCTTAATTTGATTAATTTAGGGTTTTTAGGTCCCGTTTAGAATTGTCGATTTTTGTTTTAGTTATAAATTGACTTTTTCCGTATTGTTTACTTGTAGTTAGGATTTTATTGTCCTTTTTAATTTGCTCACTATTAGGATTTTTGAGAAAATAAATCATCTTCTAAACACAATTTCAATCATGTCCAAATAACAAACGTGGTCTCAATTTCATAAATCTTTGCGAAACGACCCGGTAATCACTTACCGGTTTCTTACGTGTGGTATTTTTGTAAGATTTTTCCTACTGCCGTTGTCCTTATGGGTAGTTTGCGGAATATTTATCTTAAATATTATTACGATATTATTGAACATCAATCATCGGTCGTCGTCCACGTAGGACCGGTGGGCCGGTTGTGGTCAACAGCTGGGCCGGGTTGGGGTCCGGCGGCGGTGGCTCATCGGTGGTTGACTGGTGGTTCGACATGTTTGTACTTCGATTGAACACACGTTTGATAGGTTGGCTAACGTACGACGTCGACGGTTGGTGCTATTGTGGCGGCTACCCATAGTTACTCCTGCCGTGGCACCCACTCAGTTAGTGACACATAGCCAAACTAATCATTGGTGAAGGAAGTCATTGGTAGATATTAGGAAAATGACTCGGTCAACCCGTGTATTTTACCGTATATTGTGTGTAGGCTCGTAGTTAAATCGTTTAATGTATAACATACTTGTATATGGGTTGGGATATTACACCAATCGTGTAACCAAGGCCATTAGGCCTGTTTTGTACACACTATATAAGCCTCTTCCATCCTATGGAAGAGGTGGCCAATAATTTCATTATACAAGTTTACTTTCTCTCACTAGAAAGCTTTTCTCTCTCACTTTCTCTCTCTAGATTTGGCTAATCCATATATCTTCCATTGTGTTATGATTTCCAATATCTTAGAATTGGTATCAGAGACTCATGGGGATGATTAGACTCGTTTGTGTGTGAGTTTTTAGTGCTTGGTTTTTTTGATCAAGAAGTTGAGTTTTAGGGAGGTTTTAGCTCTTGTTCTTGAGTCTTCATGAATTTTCACGTTTCTTGTGTTTTTAAAATCATGTTTTTGTATTTGCTATTGCCTTTCAGTACTCAATTTGTGCAAAGAATCAAGTCAAAAACGTTCAAAAGGGTGATTTTTAGGTGTAAAAGTTCATAGTTCATCGTAGCGGTTTGGTAATCTGCTTGTAATTTATCGTAGCAGTTTGGTTTACTGTTCTGTCGGTTTTTCAGGAAAGTACACTGTTATGGCGGTTTTGTCAATCGTCACTGTGTTAGCGGTTTTGTTCGTTTCTGACAGCGCGATTAGTCTATTTGGCAGAGGTTTGTCAATGGCGGTTGACCCGTTTTAGTGGGATGTGCCAAGTCAAAACGTTTAAAAGGGTGATTTTTAGGTGTTTTAAGGTGTAAAAGTTCGTAGTTCATCGTAGCGGTTTGGTAATCTGCTTGTAATTTATCATAGCGGTTTGGTTTACTGTTCTTGCGGTTTATCAGGAAAGTACACTGTTCTGGCGGTTTGTCATATATTACACTGTGTTAGCAGTTTGTCATTTCTGACATCGGTTTGTCTTATTAGGTAGAGGTTTGTCAGTAGCGGTTTGTCCTCTAGGGTGGCAGTTTACTAGTAGTGATTTGGTAATTGTAGCGGTTTGATCCGTGGCGGTTTACAGGTTTTAACGATTTTTCTCAAGGTCATTTGGGAATCAAACCTCTATCCATTTTTCTTTGTGGTAACGATTTGGCATATATTCTTCATAGCGGTTTGACTGTAGCGGTTTGATAGTAGCGGTTTGACAGTAGCGGTTTGGCACACTGTTTGATATTTGGACTATTTTTCAAACTTGTAATACGTAACAAACTCAAACAACAAAACACTTAAACAAAAATCACCACTTTTAACAAACAATCACTAATCATTGTTCGATTAACTTAAATCATTTCATAATCAATTAAGATGGTTAATCTCTCGAAAGATATCTGATGTGCCAGTTCCGATACCCGGCCATCTATGCTAGATAGAACTGACTTTGCATCATGGCAACAACATATTCGACTGTATTGTCGGGGTAAATAGAATGGGGTGAACATCTTGAAGTCAATTGATGAAGGACCTTTTCAGATGGGAACATTTCGGGAAACACTTGCTGAAGGGAATGAAGGTGCCTTACATCTAGGTCTAGAACAAGCTCGAGTCTATTCTGATCTTCCACCTGAAGATAAGGATAGGTATAACGCTAACATTCGGGCAACAAACATCCTACTTCAAGGGATACCAAAAGATATCTACACTCTTATCAATCATTACACTGATGCAAAAGACTTTTGGGATAATGTGAAGATGCTCCTGAAAGGATTTGAATTAACAAAAAAAAATAGGGAATCACAATTGTATGATGACTTTGAACACTTCCGTCAGAACAAAGGAGAAACTATTCACTACTACTATGTCCGGTTTGCCAAACTCATCAACAACATGTGGAACATCAAGATGACCATGTACATAATGCAGTTGAATTCAAAGTTTGTTAATAACATGTTGCCTGAATGGGGTAGATTTGTAACAACAGTGAAACTGAACAGAGGTTTGAGAGACTCCAACTATGATCAGCTGTATGCTTATCTAAAGTAACACGAGGCACATACCAATGAGAACAAAATGATGTTGGATCGATTCACTTAACACACTGTTGATCCTCTCGCCTTGATGTCTAATGTTTCACATCAGCAGTACTATTCATAATCATCTACCACTCCACCTTCCACATATGTTTTACCATACTTTGCTGACAATACTCAACTTGTTTTGGGACTCTCTCTAACGAACAACTTAATTGAGAACCTAACCAACACACTTGCCCTACTCACCCAATCATACAAAATATACCTTCCTCAAACAAACAATCAACTTAGAACTTTATCAAGTACAAGGAACCAAGCCACAGTTCAAGACGACAGGGTTGTTGTTCAGAATGTTCAGGGTCGATAAAATAGAGGTCAGGGGAACAATGCATGGGTTGCAGGTGTAGCTGGTTATGGGGGAGCTCAAAACAGAGTTGGAAATGCAAATCCAGGTCAAGCAAGGCAGATTAAGTGTTACAACTGCAATGGTATAGGTCACATAGCTCAGAACTACACTCAGCCTAAGCGACCACATAACTCAGAATACTTCAAAGACAAGATGTTTTTGATGCAAGCTCAAGAGAATGGGATTGCATTGGATGAGGAGTAGTTACTGTTTATTGCAGGTGGACAAGATAATGTTGTTGATGAAGATGTGGATGAGCAACCGGTTCAAGACTTAGCACTTAATGTAGATAATGTTATTCAGGCTGATGATTGTGAAGCTTTTGATTCTGATGTTGATGAGGCTCCTACTGTACAGACTATGTTCATAGCAAATCTCTCATCCGTAGATCCTGTTTATGATGAAGCCAGTCCGTCATATGATTTGGACATTCTATCTGAGGTACCAGATCATGACAACTATCAAGATGCTGTTTGTGAACATCATGAAGTACACGAGATGCATGACGATGTACAACCAAACTACGTTGTTGACTCATATGCTGATTATACGAGTGATAGTAATATGATTCCATATGATCAGTATGTAAAGGACAACATAGTGCCAGTTGTACAAAGTAATGTATCCTCTATACCAAATGATGCATTCATGATGATATTAAATG
>BQNB010162180.1:0-14592 GCA_026074375.1 Tanacetum coccineum | reverse complement strand
TGATCTTGTTGATTTTTAGACTTATATATATTTTATATTTTATCATATATTATATATTTAGTATAAAATTCTACAACCAATTCGCAATGCTCAGGAAGAGCTACATAACTTTTTGAGTATAGTTTATCGTACACTAACCACCATCCATCTTGACATTGTCAAGCTCGTCGTCTCTATCTTCGTTTATTTTCTTTATTATTATTATTATTATTATTATTATTATTATTATTTTTGCGTACGAAACACACCGAAGATACGTCACCATTTCCTTTGGGAAAATGTCCAAAAGGAAACATCTCCATAAAAAAGGTTGCGTCTGAAGATAACATCGCCGACAATCTTTCTTTACCCCTCAAGCGTGAGTCGTTAAATTATCTTCGTCAAGGTTTAGGAATGATGGAACACATTCCATAAATCGTTCTCTTCTTTTCTTCTAGCGTCGATTCTAGTCCGTGTTCCATTCCATGTCGTGACAACTTAACTACTTCATCCGAAGTACTTTAAGTATTTTTAATTAGCGAAATTCAAATTAAAATGTCACTCTTTTTGAAAAATTCATCTATTTCCCCAAACATCCCTCCCGTTGGTGGTCCGGCGGCCCCCAGATCTATTCTGGCGCCCCCAGATATATCTGGGACCGCCGACAGCAAGCTTGTAATACCACTCATTCTTTTATTAATCCATTACCAAACATTTCCTCTCTTTTGCTACGAGCTGACATCTACTATACACCCAAACCTATACCTAATATCTCTCTATAGATCAATGGGTCTTTCTCATATCCTAACACTCATAAGCATCGTTGCTTATGTTTTCAAGAGTCAAGTGAATTTCATAATGAAATGCGTCTCATTATCAAACACATTCCTTACATTTGATAGACTTACAATCCATCACTTCACAATAAATCCCCTCACATACAAACCTTGGTCCTCACATCTCGCATACGTCTTGTCTCAAATTCATAGACGATTCTTCTCACTTCTAAACGTTTCTTCTCTCTTCTAATAGTCTTGTTACTATTAGAATTCCTCCTATATCCCTTGACAACTTAATTATTTCATCTGAAATATTTAAGTAATTTGCGAAATGCAAATGTCACTCCTTCGCAAAACTTTCCACTTTCTAGAAAGTGAAGAACATAAAGAAGATATTCAATCTTCAAGTGTTATTGAGTCACCACATTGTTGAGTCTCTCATTATTATTCCACCATGAAAGAACTACCACCTCATTTCACATCCCACTTTGTTCCTCAACATTGTCAACCAACAAAACACCAAACAAACCTTTAAATTCCCAATCATCCACCTTTGTCTCGATAGGATCATATGCACATCAATTGTTAGTGCAAATGATATATCAATCTTTTCTATCAACCTCTCGTCAACACGTTCCTTCTTTAGTATCGCTCATCCTTTCCCACTTTTCGGCTCTATGGAATCATTTTCATTCACATCCAAGAGCACATCGTCTCCATCCTCGTCTTATTTTTCTTTTTATTCTTTTAAAGTATGTATATATGTATATATATATATATTTTGAGATATTTTGCCAAGATATTAAGTGTCATTCGTCTACTTTTAAAAGGTCATTCTCATAATATTTTTATGTCAATCAATAAACGAATCCCATTCTTGTTTATTAAAAGTCGGTTTAATCTTTCTCTGTAAACATACGTCTCGATTCTTTTTATTTCATCATTTAGGTTGTTTTTAAAATAATGACTACCTGTGTCTAGTTTCTACTTCTCTTTCAAAGTGTCATACTTTAGAATAATAAAACCTAGAAGTGCATGTCTAGTTCCCCGCTAATGTTTTGCTATATGTATATGTGCACTTGTCTACTAACTTTGTTTTGTAGCACAACAATATCTTAATTCCTTGGTTCCTCAAACAAGGGGGAGCATATACCGAGGGGGAGAACTTGCAAGCGCTCTACTCATTTAAATTGCATCAAACTTCTTGAGCATCGATGGTAATTTATTTGATCCGTGTATCCGTTAGAGTTAATATACAATGAATGATATTATCATGAGGACGCAATGAGCAAAGAGGAGCTAGGAGATATGTGGGTAAATATCAAGGAGTTGGTTAAACCGCGATGATAGAAGACTTCACTGGGATGATGCAAGCTTACCTTTATAGGAATATAGGATCGGGGATTGTAAAATACGATGAAGGGCTCATTCATACTCCAAATACTTCACCTCATCCAAGAAATACAAAACCACCTCAACCGTATTTCTCATGTTGTCTTCTCATTCCTCAAACCAATATACTTGGATCACCTACCTTTTCCTCATTCCTTCATCCTATACACTCGAAGTACCTACCTTATTCTCTTGCCCACTTCTCATCTCTCATGACCTTTTTTAAACTAACCAAGGAACACACAATCACCTTCACCTTTATTTCTCATATCTTCTCCTCATACCTTAAACCTATATACTCCGAGCACCTATCCTCTTCTCATTCCTCCAACATATATACTTGGAGCACGCACCCTCTTCTCATGTCTTCTTATAAACATTATATGCTACAACCATAATATACATTATGCCTTTTTTGCTTTGACAAAAGGGGGATAAAAGAGTGTAAACGAGTAACTTTTAAACTTTACTATGTGCTATAGTTTACATAGTTTGTCATCATCAAAAAGGGGGAGATTGTTAGTGCAAATATTACGATATTTAATCTATACGATCTCTTTATGTTTTGGTGATGACAAACATGTAACTTGTAATACGTAACGTAAAGTGCGCAAGTTACTCGTAATCACAAATCATCAATGCATACATGCATCAACATCTCTCGACATCTCAAGTATGCATCAAGACGAACATTGGTTTACACCCGACGTAAATCACATAAGGTATGTACAAACAAATCATTAAACATGATTAGTGATCAAGAAAATAATTTTTCTTATTAATCCATCACATTTCTACAAAACTATATTTTTACAAAATACACAAAATAGTTTTGCTAAATAAAAACAAAAATAATGTTTTATTTGAAATTTAAATTTTGAATTCAGTTTCCCCCCTCAAAACTGAATACAGCTCAGCCAAATAAACCTTCCCCATAAAAAGAAAAAAATTAGAGCGTCAGTCTAGGGGCGGCCCCCTTAGTGCCTAGGGCGGCCCCCCATATATATATGGGGCCGCCGGGACCGCCACCAGCTGACCGTTGGATTTCCCTGCCTATAAATACTACACTCTCTCCTACAGAAAATCAACCCTCTTTGCATAGATTTTTCAAATTTCTTTCTCTCTCTAAAATCCCCTTTCTCTCTCTAAATCTCTTGATCACTAACATAGTTTAATCTTGTTTAAATGTGATCCAATCTTCTATCCTTTCCTTCTTCCCTCATGTGCAAGAGAAGAACTTCGATCATCTTCAAGATCCGAAGTTATGTAGTCTAGTTAGTCCATTTGTAACATTTGTTACATATAGATCGAGTCTATGTCTTCCAATCTTTAGTAGTGTGTAGATCCAAATGATGTATATATTTGGATGGGTTTATTGTGGGTTGGTTAGTATTTTGGGCCTCAAAATACATTAGTGTAGTGGTAGATTGGTTCTAGCTAAGATTAGGACTCGACATCTAGCTTAGTGTCGAAAATAATGTAAGCGACGCGGTTTATGTGTTTGGGCCATAAAACACAAGGTTTGTTATGTTGGGCCATAAAACCTAACGGGTTTGGTTGTACCCGAACAAGAACTCGACATCTAACTTAGTGTCGGAAAATAATGTAAGCTTTTGTATAAGGTTTTCTCCGCCGAAAGGGAGCTTGTTGATTAGTGAAGTAACTCTTGAGTTGGATACTTGGGGAGTGGAGTAGGGAGAAGAGGAGCTTCGTAACCGAACCACTATAAATCATCGTGTCGGTTTTCAATTTCTTTTACCCTTCGCTTTACTTATTTATTTACATTTATCGCTTTACTTTTATACTTGCATTGCACTTATGATTGTGTGAATGGTTGTGTATATCCTGTTAGTTAAAGTTGTGTAGCTCTTTGTGCTACATATTGTGAGTGTGGTTATATTGTTAGAATATTATTTAGCTATTGTAAACCTATGATCGACACTTCTCATATTACGTCAAACTTGATTGGTGAGGTTGTGTAGCTCTTTGATGCTAAATAATGTGATGTGGTATAAATTGTTAGAATATGCTTTAGCTATTGTAAACCACTGAACGACACCTATCTCATAAGCTTCAAACATTGTATGGTATTTTATACAAAATAGTCCAAAAACCTCTTCTGGAGGCGGTCCCATAAATCAGGCGGCCCCCTGATATACTTGGCGGCCCCCATATATATATGGGACCGCTGGTAGAAGAGTGATGTAATTCTTAATCTTAAAGTTTTTAATGGAAACATATTCACCCCCCTCTACGGTTTCCACACGGTTCACCTTCCTCAACAACTATTGACCAAGATGCACCATCACCAAGTAACTCTCAAACAACACCCGAAACTCAATCTCCTATCATTCCTAACGATGTTGAAGAAGACAATCATGACTTAGATGTTACACACATGAATAACGATCCGTTCTTTGGTATTCCAATCCCAAAAAACGATTCTGAAGCATCTTCTTCTTCGGATGTTATTCCTACTGTTGTGCATATTGCTACTCCTAACTCAAAACATGTTACCAAATGGACCAAGGACCATCCTTTAGAAAACATCATCGGTGAAATCGAAAGACCTGTTTCCACAAGACTCCAACTTCATGAACAAGCTTTATTTTGTTACTACGATGCCTTTCTCACATCAGTTGAACCAAAGAACTATAAAGACGCATTAACTTAAGCATGTTGGATTGAAGCAATGCAGGAGGAGCTATATGAATTTGAACGTCTTGAAGTCTGGGAACTCATTCCACGTCCAGATAAAGTGATGGTCATTACTTTAAAATGGATTTATAAGGTAAAACTTGATGAAATGGGAGGAATTCTAAAGAACAAGGCTCGTTTGGTTGCTCGTGGTTACCGTCAAGAAGAGGGAATTGATTTTGAGGAATCCTTTGCTCCAGTGGCTAGACTTGATGCTATTCGAATTTTCCTCGCATATGCTGCTCACATAAATATGATCGTCTACCAAATGGATGTTAAAACGACATTCTTGAATGACATTCTGCGCGAAGAAGTTTATGTCAGTCAACCGGACGGGTTTGTGGATCAAGACAATCCGAATCATGTGTACAAGCTTAAGAAGGCTCTTTATGGGTTGAAACAAGCTCCTCGCGCGTGGTACGATCTATTGTTGAAGTTTCTACTCTCTCAAGAATTCTCTAAAGGAACCGTGGATCCCACATTGTTCATCAGAAGACAAGGCAAAGATATTCTCCTGGTACAAATCTATGTTGATGATATAATCTTTGCGTCTACTACACCTGAATTATGTGACCAATTTTCAAAAATAATGTGTTCAAAGTTTAAGATGTCGATGATGGGCAAAATATCATTTTTTTCTAGGACTACAGATTTCACAAAGTCCCAGAGGCATCTTTTTAAACCAGTCTAAATATGCTCTAGAATCTTTGAAGAAATATGGTATGGAATCTAGTAACCCCGTGGATACTCCCATGGTGGAGAAATCCAAACTGGATGAAGATACACAAGGGAAAGCCGTAGATCCTACACACTATCGTGGAATGATTGACACCCTTATGTATCTTACAGCCAGTAGACCAGACCTAACATTTGTTGTATGCATGTGTGCTCGGTATCAGGCAAAGCCTACCGAAAAGCACCTCCATGCTATAAAAAGAATCTTTAAATACCTACGAGGAACCGTAAATCGGGGACTCTGGTATCCAAAGGATTCTTCTATTGCTCTAACAGCTTATGTAGACGCTGATCACGCGGGTTGCTAAGATACTAGACAAAGTACTTCTGGATGTATGCAATTATTGGGAGACAGACTTGTTAGATGGTCATAAAAAAGGCAAAAAAGTGTTGCGATATCTAGTACGGAAGCTAAATATATTGCCATGTCTGGCTGTTGTGCTCAAATCCTTTGGATGAGATCATAGCTTACCGACTATGGCCTTGGATTTAATAAAATTCTAATGTAATGTGATAACAAAAGCACTATTGCCTTATGCTGCAACAATGTTCAACATTCTTGATCAAAGCATATTGACATCAGATTCCACTTCATCAAAGAGCAAGTGGAGAATGAAGTGGTAGAGCTTTACTTTGTCAACACGAAGTATCAACTAGCGGACATCTTTACTAAAGCCATATGCAGAGAAAGAATTGAATTTCTTATCAACAAGCTGGGAATGCGAAGTTTTATGCTTGAGACACTAAAACAGTTGGCAGACGAAGCTGAAGAATAGTGGTGGTACCTAATCAAATATCCTGTATAATATGTATATAAATATTACACACCATAAAAACCAAAAAGATTTTTTCATTTTCAGAAATTTTTTCTAAAAACAAAATACAAAAATATAAAATCTTTAAAACCAAAGAAAAAATTTAAAAATCAGAAAAATATAAAAAGAGGTAATAATGGCATGTCTTCTGAAAATCGATAACATTTACGGTCTTAGAAATGTCATTCAATAATGATACGAGGCTGTAAATGAAGTTCGAGCAGAAGTTCCAAATGTTTTCAAAACATGCCAAATGGTTTGCTATTATTTCAGATAACAACCTGGTCATCATCTTAAAGGCAAGTATTTCAAAAAGACAACTTGACCTCTCAACGGGAATTTATTCTCGGGCATGGTCTACTTTATGACCATGCAAAGGCTTGTGTTTACTTTGCAACACAACCCGTGCTTTCTATATTACCATAAGTGTATGTGTCAATGCACTTATGTGTTAAATTAAGAGAAATCTTATTTCATGGAGTTTGATTTTCAAAAATAAAACATTAAGTCATCAGCAAATGCTTTTTCAAAAGACATTTGACCACTCAAACAATGACTACAACTCTTTAAATAGAAAACGGGTCATTGTTTGAGGGGGAGAAAATGTCAAATATCTTCTTCATAATAATAATGTGCTCAAAAGGAAAAAGGTTTTAAACTATAACGGAATATCATTCTTAAGGAAAGTTAATTAAGTTTAGCTTATGTGTTATGTGTTTATGTCTTTAGGGAGTAATTGTGTGAATTTAAGTGATTAGGTATGCTAGTTAAAACATTAAGGGGCTATTTGTGCCAATTGTTAAACTATAATTGCTTATTAGTAAAAATTAAATGAGGTATGTAACTTGGGGGGGGGGGGGTGAAAGTGACAAAAACGAAACTAGTTTAATATCACCCCACCCACCCCGTTCCCTGTACACAACCACACACACTTAACAATTCCCTTTTCCCTTCAAAACCCTTTTCGTTGAATCACCATCTCCAATCTTCCATTTTTAGTTGATTTCATGCATTAAGGTATAAAAGAAAACCGTTCATCACATCTTAAACAACTCACATCTCAAAGAAATTAAGATTTAACACTGATTTGAAGTTGAAAACCTTAAAAATTGATTTAGGGTTCCTCAAAATCAAAACTCTATAAAAACTTTAATTGATTGAGGGATTTTGTTTGTTTAGGTGTAATAATCACTCGTTTAATTCAATTTTGTTTGTCATTAACATATGGATGATTTATGGTTGATTTTTTGTTCGCCTATTTAGGGCTTTTGATTAGGATGTTTATTGTTAGTAGGTAAAGTATTGGGAATGAAGTTTATGATCTCTTGAATGTATTCAAATATCTTAATGTGTATAATCTTGAAGAATTGTTTGTGTTCTTGCTCGGTTTGATCGTGTATACCTTTTTGTTGTTGCTATTGTAGTGATTCCATGATTAAAAGTGCTTATAAATGTTGCTAAAACAGTTAAAAATGATATAAATGATTAACTCATTTGTAAAAAATCGTGTTTGTGAATTTTTTGAGAAAATGAAAAACTAGACAAGATGTCGATCTAAACATGGGAACCGAACTAGCTGAAGACCTGATCTAGTCAAGTTCCTTTAAGGAACCGATCTAGCTATATTCTTATAGGAACCGATCTAGTCGTATTCCTTAAGGACCTGATCTAGTCAAGTCCCTTTGGGAACCGAACCAGTTAAAACCCTTACGGACCCGATCTAGTCAAAACACTTGAAGACCCGATCTAGTCAAAATCCTTGAAGACCCGATCTAATCATTTTGATTAAAGACCTGATCTAGTCATTCTTGTTAAGGACCCGATCTAGTCATTGTTCTTAAGGACCTAATCTAGGTTTTCTCATAAAGGACCCAATCTAGTAGATTTGTTTAAGGACCCGATCTAGCTGTTCTCATTAAGGACCCGATCTAGTAAATGTTTTTAGGAATTGATCTAGTGAAATCTTTAAGGAACCGATCTAATAGATTTAGACCAAAAACACTTAAGCTCAAAATTTCAATTTAAAGGCAAATTAAAACTTAACTTAGCAGGTTAATTAAAATTGGTTAATTATCCTATCTAATTGAGTTAAAATGGGCTTAAAAGAAAGGTAAAATCAAGGATAACTAAAATACAACTTAGGATATCTAAATTCTCTACTAGTTAGAAAGACCACGATTCCTAAATTGTCAAAGAATTTGCCTTAATCCCTTAAGCATATAAGTCTATCTAAGTTGCCATTAAGAGGAATAGATCTTTACAAGTGCTAAAAGTCTTCGAGGTCCTAATACTTAAGGAAAATTTTCACATCATGATAAAACATAAAGTGCTCACATAAAAGGTCTATATAGTTATATATAAACTTGGTTATATAAAAAACTGTATTGATTCTTTCTTAAGCAGAACCATGGACATCACAAGAGCTTAACAAATTGCATTGGATGACGCTTTAGTCGCTCCTACCAACCGACTCACGATTGTCAAAAGTAATCTTCGACCAAGCTCAGACCTCAAGTCCAAAGAACCAACTCTTCAAGCGGTGTATGATGTTTTGAAACTCACTCCTTTTTACAAGGCATTCCAGATCATAACTGATGCTCCAGAAATCTATATGTAAGAGTTCTAGGCCACTGCTACAGTTCATCACCACTCGATACATTTCAAGATGAACAATAAGAAACATATTGTGAATCTTGAGTACTTCAGAGAAATGCTTCAAATATGCCCTAAACTCCCTGATCAGCAATTCGAGGAACCACCATTTGAAGAGGAAATTCTTACGTTTCTCAGAGATCTTGGTCACAGTGGAGAGATAAAGGTGATAACCGATGTCAATGTCAACAAGCTGCATCAACCCTGGAGATCATTTGTTGCGGTTATCAACAAATGTCTAAGTGGTAAAAGTACCGGATATGACACTCTTCAAATATCTCAAGCTCAAATCCTTTGGGGCATGTACCATAAGAAGAATGTAGACTATGCCTACCTTTTGTGGGAGGACTTTGTTTATCAAGTAGAGAACAAGAATTTCAAGAGGAGTAATGAGATGTAATACCCTCGCTTCACCAAGGTCATTGTCAACTTTTTCATGACTAAGGATCCATCAATTCCAAGAAGAAACAGGGTAAATTGGCACTTTGCCAGGGATGACCCAATGTTCACCACGATAAAGGTTGTCTCTAGGAATGAGGACACACAACTATATGGTGCCATTTTGCCTTATGAATTGACAAATGAAGCCATCAAAGATTCTGAATCCTACAAGGAGTACTATGCCATTGCTTCAAGAGCTGAACCTTAAAAAACAAAAGCAAGAGTAAAGAGAAGCAAGCAGGATCTGACACTACTATCAAGACAAAGACTCCTCCAACTGCTAAAGGAAAAAGACTCAAGACTTAAACAAAGGAGGCTAAACCTGCCAAGAAGAAACAACCTGCAAAGACGTCTAAAGCTAAATGTCTAAGAGTGCTGTCTGAGGTTGCTTTAACAGAAGCTGAACAAATGAAGTTGGCCACAAAAAGAAGCCTGATACAAACTCACAGCTCTCACGCCAGCGGCTCAGGTGCAGATGAAGGAACTGGTGGTAAACCAAGGGTTCCCAATGTACCGACATATGGATCTGATGATGAGCAAATCTCATGGAAGTCCAGTGACGAGGAAAATGATGATGAAGTAGGCATGAATGATGATGATGATGACAATGATGATGATGATGATGACGATGCTGATAATCAAGATGATGATGGTCAAGATGATAATGGTCAGGAATATGATGGACAAGATGATGAAGGTCAAGATGATGATAATGAGCAGACTGATTCAGACAACGATGGTGATGACTTTGTTCATCCCAAGTTCTACACTCATGATCAAGAAGAAAGACAAGATGAAGAAGATAATGAAGAAGAGGGTTCAGATCTGAGGGTTCAAACACCTTCTCATTATAAATCCACTGGTGATGAAGAAAGTGATGAAGTAACTTAAGGTGAGAATGTTGAAGGAGAAGAACTAAATGAAGAGTCAGATGAAGAGGAAGAAGTGAATGAATTGTATAGGGATGTGAACGTCAATCTGGAAGGAAGAGATACTAAAATGACATATGCACAACAGACTAATGTTCATGGTACTCATGTAGTAGAAGATACTTATGTGATCATGACAGCTGCTGCTCCTGAAGTTCAAAAGCAGAGTTCTTCTATATCATCTGGCTTCATTTCAAACATGCTCAACTCGAATCCAGATACAGGTATTGAATCCATTCTTAATCTGAACACTGAGTCAACTTCTCTGGTAGATGTCCCCGTCTTTATGACTGTTGAAATGCCTCCTTCTTCTGCAACAACAATTCCTCCACTACCCGTTTCTCTCATCCAACCTCTGTAATAAACACTTGTTTCCACACCAATAATTGTTCCAAGTACCTCCCTAAAAAATCTTCCAACCTTTGATTCCATATTCAAGTTTGAAGATAGAGTAAAAGCTTTGGAAGATGACTTCTCAGAATTCAAGCAGACAAACCAATTTGCTGCAGCTGTTTCTTCAATTCTCGGCATTGTTGATACGTATCTTGCCAACAAGATGAATGAAGCCGTCAAAACAGCTGTTTAATTACAGTCAGACAGACTCAGAGATGAAGCTCAAGCTGAAAATGCAGATTTCATCAATAAACTTGATGACAACATCAAGAAAATCATCAAAGAGCAAGTCAAAGCCCAAGTTAAGGAGAAAGTCAGTAAGATTCTGCCACGAATTGAGAAGACTATAAATGAACAACTTGAAGCTGAAATACTAACTCGTTCATCCAATAAAGCCAAGACATTTCATGCTGTAGCAGATAACCTTTCTGAACTAGAACTGAAGAAAATTCTCATAGATAAAATGGAGAGTAACAAATCAATCCACCGATCCGATCATCAGAAGACTCTCTACAAAGCATTGGTTGACGCTTATGAAAGTAACAAACTTATACTTGACACATATGATATCGTCACGATTAAAAGACGTCGAGATGATCAGGATGAAGACGAAGAACCCTCCGCTTGATCAAACCGGGGGTCTAAGATCAAACCGATGGATTAAACCGAGGATCAAACCGACAATGTATTTAAATTTATGGAGTTATAAGGTGGTTAGGAATAGGTATTCAAATCCTATGATCCAGCCAGAGCCCGAGGGATCTACCCAGGGATATCCACTAGATAGTGTAGAAGTCCTTAGGTATGATACAAAAGGAGAAAAAGTGAGAATCGGGAATAATGCCGACTGAGATGGAGCTAACACTGGAATAAACCCAACAAGGTGTTAGTTATGAAGTCTCGGTAAGCATTGAAGGGGTTGAAGAATGAAAAAGAAATGTAAGGATAAAGGGTGAAAAGAAAGAAGTCCTCCATACACTTAGGCAAAAACTGGGTCAATACATAATTTTTCAGAAACACTAAGTTGTTTTCTGACATTGAAGACAATCATGGACCCAGTGACGCTATGCACAACCCTCCCTAGCCACTCAAGGTCTCTCAACAGACTCTTGTTTCATTTCTCACAGAGATTACACGCATTTCTATCAACTTTCTCACTCCGAGTTAGTTGATATTGAAAAGGTGGCAGTCTGCTCCAGCCTCCGATCACTAAAAACAAAGTGCACTATTGAGTCTAGAGCCAAAAGAGATCATCCATAAATCTCATTAGGACACTTGTCAAATTATGCTTGCTAAGTCACACAATGTGAATAACAAGATATATATTAAGAGTCCTACACATTATCCTTGTGATTTTGCCAGAACATCCGAGTGATATTACTCACAGTGAAGATGGAAATCCTGCTTGAGCCAACATCAAACAAGCTCATGGTAGGTGACTTGTGCAATTCTTATGAATCAAATTTGTGACAACTGGAAAGCAACAATGGTGCGATTCTTTATGAATCAAAGTTGTTCCGGGTTATGGATCGACGATTAATGAATTTTGAATTGCTTAAAACTCTTGATGTGTCACAAAACCACTTTAGCAAGTAATACATCGATTAATTTTCAAATCAATCTTTTATTTAATCAGTGAGACAGTAACTCACTGGTTCACTCTTATCGTGATGTCTACTTTGAGACGTTCCGATAATGAAAACATGCTGAGTACGATGAATCTAATACATATGTGTTAGAAAGATTCAATACTACAGCTGGAAATCCTGTCAAGAAGATTCTTCTTAAATTGAATGTATTTGATCACAGGTCGATCCTCACAGATTCGAAGGTTACTCCAACCAAACACGGGCGAATGACAAAGCCATATTCGTCTCCCCACTTTATTGCTAACTATTTTATTTTAGGAATATATAAAGATAGTCATAGAGATACCTGGTTCCAGCTGGCTCACAAGATTCATAGCCGCATGCTCATACTCAACCTATACATACTATGAAAGCTCAAGTACATGTTTCAAGACTTCCGCCACTCTGATACCGTACGTCTTTCTTGAAGTGACGAAGTATTAAAGACAAAGAATTTCAAAGAAGTTTCCGTCACTCTGATACCGAACGTCTTTCTCGAAGTGACAATGTGTTAAAGTTAAAGAATATCAAGAAAGATTGTTACACTTACTTTCAAACATCAAGAATAGTATGAGCATGTCAGTCCAAAAGTCACAAGATTCATAAGATGACAAAGTTTACAAGATGGCAAAAAGATATCATGCTTGGTTGATGATCTCAAGGTGTTCAAGATCACATTCAAGACAAGCTAAGGAACAAGCTCAAGACCTAAAGTCTATGATCACTACATCAAATCACAAGTTAATGATAGAAGTTAAAGACTACAAGCTCAAGACTAAAGGTAAAGCATAGTATGCTAGGATTAAGTATTTGTAAATTGGAGTGACCTCCCTTAGGGGGAGATTGTTAGAAACCAAAAAGTATCGGTCACTTCCAATAATAGTTAGTCAAAGCCCGTAGTTAGTCAAAATAATGTTTAGTATTCTAATAGGGCCAAAAGGCCTATGGAAAGCCCACAAAGCTCCTATGGCCTACCAAAATAGTAGTATAAATACACCTTTCCATGCTTTGGAGAGGTGGTTGGTTGTTCATTATTCACTCTCATAATACAAGTACTCTTTTATGTTCTTTCTCTATCTAAAATGTTCATCCAACCACTCTCTCTCTAAAATAACTCTCTTCCTATTTCCATATATGTTAACTTGATTGTTCTTCACTGTTTTAGGAGTTAAATAAGTTAAGGTCATCATGAATCAAACAATATCGATATAGAGTTTGATTACCCTTGTTAGACATACTATAAAATGTGGTATTCCAATGAGATTGATCTTATACTTTATGGCATTTTTCTATTATACCAACTTAAGTTAACACGTAATGATATTAATAGTGTTACTAAGCCAATTGCATCCTTTTATAAGTCCTTGATCAAGTCAATAACTTAATGTGCATGTACTAACAAGTAGAAATAAACATCCAATACATTACTATTCGTTATAAGTCTTTGACCAAGTTAATGTCTTCATGTACATGTCTTTAACAAGAAGACATAACAGGATAACTTTTTTACTTTACATTATAAGTCTTTTCACAAGTAAAGGACTTAATGTACACGTCTTTAACAAGAAGACATAACAATTATTATACTGAAGTAAATTAATAGTAAGTTCAAGTTAATTTCAAACTTCATGTTTATGATTTCTAAGAAAACATAATCATGTAGCTTATCTTTTTGTCTTGACACATTCTCTTAATAGGGTTACATACATTAAATGTGTAGGAGTCCTAGTAGAGTAATAGTTTTCTTACTTTGCAGTCAAGAAACCATTAGTCATATTGTTCTAAGTTGTTCCTTGCACACAATAAAGATTTCTCCCACTTATGCAGGGTACAACTTCTTTGCATAAAACAAAACCACACTAGTTAGTTTGTTTGTATCAACATTATGGTAGTGTCAAGCTCATAGCTAGTGTATGTAGAACTCCATCTATTAATAAGTAATCGAGCATAACTATCAAAGATAACTTTAAAACAGAAGCGACATCTCAAAGGCAACAAGTTATCAAAGATAATACACAATAATTCTTTACTAAATAAAGATGTTTCACACTTGGAAAGTAATTTATTATTTCAAGTTAAGCCAAAAATAAAGTAGGATGCCTATGAGGTAAACAACTTATAACTTCCACTGAATTTGACAACATTGCAAGTT
>BQNB010162179.1:0-14593 GCA_026074375.1 Tanacetum coccineum | reverse complement strand
TTAGATACATATCTTCAATGTCATTCTTGTGAAGATTCTTGTAGTTTGTTTTTGCAAATTATGAATACTCACAATTAGCTCTCTTAATCACAATCTCCTCCATATATTCTTGCCCATAACCTTAATTAGAACGAACTCTGATCACATCTACAATCTTCACTTCAGAGTAGACTTTTTCAGGGTCATCTTTTATCTTTAGTTACCTTCTGATATGAGTTTGTTGAGCCCATGGTATTTTCAGTGATCAACAACATATATTGCATACAAATTAAACCTCTTGATACTCTTTTTCACATATCTAGTGTTTAGTTCTTCAAGGTCATTACTTGGAAACGGAAAAGTATGAAGCTTGTGCAGTGAGAGTACATATTCCCTTGCCTCAGAGTTCCCATTCTTCAAATAGAAGAGATATTGGTTAACTAAGCTCATTGGTGGATTCTTTAGATTTCTTACATAACTTTGGAATACTGGAGTTGGTTTCTTTGGAATCTGCAAAGTCAAATCTTCTACTTCGCTCTCCCAGAGAATCTGACATTCCATGTAGCTCTTCATTTGATCGAGATGATATTGATGTTCTTCATCTAAATCACATCGATTTCTCATCATCACAGTTAGAGCATTTTACATTCTTTGTAGATCATAAGTAGTCATAACTTTCACAGATACTTTATCCAACAGTTCTAGTGACACTTTTTCAGAAGGTACTTCATCATCATCTATACCTTGATCGTCTTGCCATCTATCAAAATCCTCTATTTGTTCTTGAGTACCTAAACTAGAAGAAGTTGATTCATTCATTGCTTGTGATGACGTTGATTCACTTGTTGTAAAAGTTCCATGCTCAGAAGTATTTTGTCTTTTCGCACTGCTCCCCCCCTTAGTGGAGCATCATCATCATGATGGTCTTCATGATCATGAGTGCGAACAACATCAACTTTACAAAGTTCGACAAGAGGAACATGTTTCTTAAACTTAATCTTCAGTGACAACCATATTGGTAAGTTAGCCTCACGTGCTTGCTCATCATCCTTCATCTTCAAGTATGATTGATGTTGAAGATCGGGGATGGAAGAACTAGTAGATGCAGTAGGATGCACATGAAGTATATGATTAGACATGTAGTTCCGTAAGAATGAGTCAACCAGCGAAAGAACAATGTTAGCTAAAGTTCAGCCCTTATACTCTCTCGTTCCTTCTTTACGACATCAACAACCATGGTAGCAAGATCATTCTGAACCTTTTGCCTACCCAACCTGATTTCGTCAGCTACGAACTTAGGCAGATTATTCTTCACAATATCATTGGTTGTCTTGTCGACCATTGAAGGAACAACTTTCTTCAAAGTTGTATGAACCGCTTCTATAATAGCTTTAAAATCTTTCCTTGGCATGAACAATTGCTTCAAGTGTCTAAACATGAAGTCGTACTGTGTGCTCATTTTTTGAAATACGCTCTTGTACTTCTTGACACGATCAGTCTTTGGTTTTGGTGAAGAAGATGAAGGTTCGGAAGCCATCAATTCCTTGAGTTTTTCCTTATCCGAAGATAAAGAATCAGTATGAGTCCTAAGGGATCTAATGGGTGTGGTGGGGTGTATCCTTAATCTCCACTATACCCTTCCCTTCCCTTTCCTTCTTATCAAAGCATTTCTAGCTTATTTTTCCTCCTCTTCCTCATCGATAATCATCAAATCAACACTTCTCTCCACCTCTGGACTTTTCTTATGACTCCTGCGTTCTAACCTAGGGTCGGGATCCTCTTGGCTATTAAGAATATCATCAAAAAATTCATCCTCATCAACATCATCATCACCTTCCACAGTCTTTTCAATTGTTAAAAAGTTCTAATATATCAATTAGACGAGGATTGCACCATTATTCTTTCTTTATGAAAATATTAAGTTGCATACGTCTGATCTCTATAAAGTAAACCTAACTATGATTGCACCTTATTAATGTTTTTAAAATAAACTTTTAAAGACTTTAACATTTGTATATGTCATGTGATTTTTGTTATTTCAACAAATCTGTAAAATTTGAAAGGTCTTGATATGTGCTTTCTCAAAATTTACTTTTGAATTAATCCTTATCAACATGTACTAAAATTAATTTTGACATTAACTTGATTAAATTTAAGTTAATTGGCCACGTAAGTGTTTGATCAATGTCTTGTTAGTACAAGATTTCTCAAACGTCTTATGCGAATATAAGTTGTCTATAAACTCGATTTATTCTTCTCAAAAGTATCAGGTTATTCAGAAAGACCGAAAAGATAACTTTTGAATAGAAGACTCTGGATGCCAGAAAGAAAATATGATGAGTTTTTTCAAATTCAAAGATTATTTCAAATCTTGAAAAATGTCATTCTTTGATACACAAGATAAGCTCGATAGTCTACACATCAACCATCCTATCAAATAATAGTTTTATTAAATTATACACGCTTATTTAATTGAATTGTTAGTTTTAAAAAGTCGTGCGTAACTGCGAATTCACGTCACCAACAAAAGATACATTTTGGCTGGATTTGTATAAAGAAAAACTGAGAAAGTGAGGGAGCGCTGTAACATAAAAACAAATTATAAATTTTAAGTCCAATATTTATAAAAGTTCTAAATAAATATATGTATAATATAAAAACTCTAATAAACAAAACATAAACAAACAAAAAGCATCATTTTCTCCACTCAAACACACAGTGCACGCACGCGCACACACACACACTCTGTACATATTGTAAATCGAAACCAAAAGAAGAAAAAAAAAACCAACACTCCGTTGGTAGATCAACTAGCTCCCCAATGAGCCCCAACACACCCAACGGTGCAGTAACGTGACGAAACGAAGGCCACGTCGACCTAACGTGCCTGAGGACTTTACTGCACCCCGTGCTCTAACGGATGCTATGATTGCTCAACTCATGAAAATTTATTTCATTTTCCTTTAAAAATAATATGATAATCATCTATTATACTAAAAGATTGAGCCCCTAAATTTAATGGGGTTGTATCTTTAAATGATTTGTCTCACCCAGAGAGCTATAAGTACAAAACTCTACTGCATACATTTATAAGCATCTTGAGAAGTACCCCATGCTTCCATGATTATACCGAAAAATATGTAGAGTTTTTACATTTAATGCAGCAGTATTAATGAGGGAGGGACCATTTGTGTCAAGATTATGTAGTTTTTTCTCAAAGCTAACCCTAATCCTAACACTATAAATAGGGGGTCCCTAAACCTCATTTTTCATCCCATACATCTCCTCTCTTCTTTCTTGGTCCAAATTAGGGATCCCCATGAAAGGGAACCCGGAATTTCGGTCCATTCGAACAGTGTTTGATATTCTCTTTTGATCGAAATTAGGGATCCTCATGAAATGGAACCCAAAATTTCGGTACGTTGTTTAGACTTTAGGCTTTAGGCTTTAAGCTTTAGGCTTTAGGCTTTAGAACTATTATTTTCTTTGTTATTATAGATAAGTCCCATCTTCTCTCTTGGTCGAAATTAGGGATCCCCATGAAAGGAAACCCGAAATTTTGGTCCATTCGAACAGTGTTCGGTATTCTCTTTTGGTCGAAATTAAGGATCCCCATGAAAGGGAACCCGGAATTTCGAAATTAGGCTTTAGGCTTTAGAACTTTTTTTCCTTTGTTGTTATAGATAAGTAATTTATGTGTGTGTTCTATTGATGTATATGTTGTGTAGTGTAACACAAACTTTGTATATTGTACAAATCTATGTGAATAAATGGCATGATCAATGGTATACTAAAAGATTAAGCCCCTAAATTTATTGGGGCTGTATCTTTAAATGATTTGTCTCACCCAGAGAGCCATAAGTACAAAACCCAAATGCATACTGAAACTCAATATCATGGAGTATTAATGATTAGTGATCAATGCATTTTTACATGTGAATTCAATTCTGTGCAACTTTTAGTCTTTTTAGCATCCCATTATCTCCTTAACAAACTTTATAGTTTCAGTTATTAAGAAAATCAAAAGCTTTGCTATTTATAAAGTCTCTTCATATCCTCACTATGAGTCACTATATAAACTCCACCAATTAGGATGTGCATGTTTTTTTACTACGTAGTATCATATTGTATATTTTTTATTATTGTATTGTATTTTATTGTTTGTCTATTCGTTTACTTTGAGCAAACTACGAGTGGTGCGTAGCATATATATAAAGATGTAGAATTGTAGATATGTAAATATTATTTGACATTGGTCCAACATGTATTTCACGAGAAAAAGTTTAAAAAATCACTTAATTATTACTATTCCTTTCTTAAGGCTTATTTTGAAGTAGCCTGAATCATTATGCAATAAACACTTAGATACAACCCGTGTGCATCGCACGGGTTTGCATGTTCAACAACGCATCTAAACATTACACGGCCAATTCCCAAAGTATACACAATCAGACTAACGCATCAACATTCTAACAAAATCATTATGCAAGCAACCACATGAGAAAAAAATTTGACACAAGCCGTGTGCATCGCACGGGTCTGCATGCCTCGTGTATGTTAATATTAGAACAAGAGTACAAGTATGCCAAAATTCATAAATGTATGTTAATGTATGTTTACGTACTATAAATTCTACCTGTTGAACCGGTAACAGATCACCATATTTCTAATAATACAATAAAGGGTAAAAGCCATAAATTACCAACGTACTTTCCAAAATTTCCCGACTTGAACCATTTACTTTTTTATTAACACCGAAACCCACGTACTTTCAAATTTTTAACCGACTTGAACCAAACGTTTGTACCGTTAGTTATTATGTGGCAACGTTAGTCCATTTAGCTAACGATCGCTTTGCATCGTTAGTCTTTTAACAATAACTTTCTTTATACGATTTTCTTTATATGATTTTTTACGTTTTCGCTCGTTTTTTTACGTTTTCGTCCGTTTTTTTACGATTTTGTTTTGGGTTTTTACGTTTTCGTCTGTTTTTTTTTGCGTTTTCGCCCGTCTTTTACGTTTTCGTCTAGTTTTTTTACGTTTTCGTCCGTTTTTTACGTTTTCGTCCGGTTTCTTACGCTTTCGTATGTTTTATTACGTTTTCGTCCGTTGTTTTACGTTTTCGTCCGTTTTTTTACTATTTCGTCTAGTTTTACGTTTTCATTGTTCTTTTACCCTTTAGCACGTTTTTTATAAATCTTCGTTCGTTTTTTTAAAACGTACGAAAATGTAAAAAGTTTTTACGTGTTCGTCCGTTTTTTTACGTTTTCTTCCGATCTTTTACGTTTTCGTCCTTTTTTTTACGTTTTTGTCTGTTTTTTACGTTTTCGTACGATTTCAACCGTGTTCGTGCGATTTCGTTTGTATTTTATGTTTTTTTACGTTTTCGTCTGTTATTTTACGTTTTTTACGTTTTCGTACGATTTAAGAAAATGAACGAAGATTTTAAAAAAACGTGCGAAAGCGTAAAAGAACAAAACGTGCAAAACCGTTTTTTACGTTTGTTCTTTTATGCTTTCGCACGTTTTTTTTAAATCTTCGTTCGTTTTTTAAATCGTACGAATACGTAAAAAAACGTAAAAGATTTGTTCTTGAACAAACGTAAAAAAAAGTTTTCATACGATTTAAAAAAACGAACGAAGATTTAAAAAAAAACGCGCGAAAGCATAAAAGAACAAACGTAAAAAAACGGTTTCGCACGTTTTGTTCTTTTACGCTTTCGCATTTTTTTAAAATCTTCGTTCATTTATTAAAATCGTAAGAAAACGTGAAAAAACGTAAATTAACAGACGAAAACGTAAAAAAGCATAAAATACAGATGAAATCGTTCGAGCACGGTTGAAATCGTACGAAAACGTAAAAAAACTGACGAAAACGTAAAAACAGAAATTTTAAAAAACCAGACGAAAACGTAAAAAACGAACGAAGACGTAAAAAAATGCTAAAGCGTAAAAAAATGGGCGAAAACGCAAAAAAAAACAGACGAAAACGTAAAATACTAGAGGAAATCGTAAAAAAGGGACGAAAACGTAAAAAAAAGAGCGAAAACGTAAAAAATCATATAAAGAAAATTATTGTTAAAGGACTAACGTTGCAAGCGATCGTCAGCTAAATGGACTAACGTTGCCACATAATAACTAACGCTACAAACGTTTGGTTCAAGTCGGTTAAAATTTAAAAGTACGTGGGTTTCGGTGTTAATAAAAAAGTAAAAGGTTCAAGTCGAGAAATTTTGAAAAATACGTTGGTAATTTATGGCTTTCACCCTACAATAAATTCGAAAGTTCGTATACCAAATTAGTAATAAAAATAGTTGGTTACTTAACTCGGAAAAATTTTGAAAGTACGTTGATAATATATAGACTTAACCTAAAGTTAAAACATTATTAATGTAGATTACAAAATTAGGAAAACAAAACCTTTCATGGATTAGTGAGCCAACATGTTAGAATCAATTGTTACTAACGAGTTGGAATTTAACCCGCGCGTTGCCGCGGGAGTTAAGTTTTTTGCATTGTTGTTGTGCAAGTTTCGGTTTGGTAAATATCAATATTCGTCTCATTTTATTCGTGGTTCAGAAGCATTTCTGTCCGTATATTTTTTATTTAAAAAATTTATGTAAAAAAGTTGCGAATAAAAGAAACTTGAGGAGCCTTTTTTATTTTATTTTTTAAAAATTTATGTAAAAAGTCGTAAACAGTTAATACAGTTGAGGGTTAGTTTGTATTTTTTTTTTAGTTTTGGCCAATTTTGGGCTAGTTTTTGGGCCTTACTGTATATTTTGTATTTAAAAAAATTTTATGTAAAAAAGTTGCGAATAAGAAACTTGGGGGCTTTTTTTATTATTATTTTAAAAATTTATGTAAATAAAGGTCTTAAAATGTTAAAAGTTGAGGGGTATTTTATAAAAAAAAAAAAAATTAGTTTGGGCCAAATTTTGGGCTAGTTTTATTTTTTTAAAATTTATGTAAAAAAATCGTAAACAGTTAAAAGTTGAGGGTCCGTTTTGAATTTTTTTTTTTTTTTAGTTTGGGCCAAAATTTGGGCTGTTTTTGGGCTGGGTACTGTAGCACTGTAGCAGCACTGTAGCTGCTACAGTGCCACCCACCGACCATTTGAGAAATGTAATATAGGGTAATAAAAGAGGGCTCATGTTATAAATACCTCTAAAAAAAGCCATTTGTATCCTTCATATTTTTTTTTTAATTTTAGTTTTATTTTTATAATTTTGTTTAGGTTATAAAACTGTGACACGAAAAATACGGAACGAGAAATATAAAGTTTAACAAGTCAAAAGTATTAAACTGTCAAAAATTACAGAACAAATACTGATAAAAAACTGCATTGCACTGTAAACAGGAAGAGAAACTAGTTACTACTTTTTAGTACTTTTTAGTAACTTTCTGGTAGGCAGGGGTACCAATAGTAGCACCTATAAAAAAGAAACGAGCACCCAAAACCATGTGAGAATTACCTAACGCCCCTAAAACACACTGACATGATAAAAATAGACCTACTTTTTCTCATTTACGTGTTAGGACCTCATTTCGTAACCGCGTGTGCACATAATTCACGATACATGTGTTCACGACTTAAGGTTGCTCCACATTATATTTTCGCAAATGACTAAGAATTGTTCACATATATGAAAGTGATCACACCTATCTTGCATATGCAATGCATCGACCAATCCATTATTTTTTTATTTTTTTATTTCCACCAAATAGAATATGTTCGTAAAAAAGATTAAAAGTTACACACTTAATTACATATACATTTCTTTATTTGATTCTTACTACACTCAGTTTATTCTTAATACTTAATAGTATTACACAAGTAAAAAAAACATGTGAGTGGATACTTTTTTTTCCACATTAATTGCGTAATATAATATGTCCAATGCATCTAATAAGGCTGACTTACGATATGATCTATACGTACGTGTTTGTTTACCTGTTCGTTCATTCGATTTTCTTGTGTTATTAATATATTGTTAGGCCGTTTTAAGTGATACGAGCTAGTTAGTTTTAACAATCGTTTCTCGGTCATCTTATAAATCTGCACACGACGGGTCTTCTCCGCAAATATCTTCGAGCAAGTTAATTCAAGCGTGTAGGTTGAATGATCTAAGATATTTTCGTGTGTAAATTGTTTTTTTTTCTTTCATTATTGTATATTGGAAACATATAATCGAGCTATGATACATTACTAAATTCGCCTGCCATAAGCAAATTTAACGTCACATACATTTAAATTAAACACGACGATAGGACCCGTCGTGTGATGGTGACACTACAATATTCTTTGAACGGCATAATTTTATTAAGCTCTGGCAAAAAAATATAAGAGCAATAGGTATAGTGGCGAGCAAGCTCGCCGTTTTCTACGTGGCAGCTCGCCACCACACCAGCCCCCTTCGCAGTTGCTCGTCGTTTGATGCTTCGCCAGGAAAGTGAGGAAAAAAAGACAAACAAAGTATACGTTGGTTTATTTATTAAATAATTAATTTTTTTTTTAAATTATACCCACTTTTACACTATAAATATTACCTCAATTTAACAAACTTTTACACAACTATTCTTTGAAAACACTTCATCTTAACCAATAAACATGAGTGATTCAATCGGTGGTATGACCGATCTTGATGATATGAAAGACATGGAGATGATTATGCAACAACTTCGGTATAAGCAATTGTTGCAAGAACAAGAAGCCGAAAGTTCAAACCGCCGTAACTACATCTACCGTGAACGTGATGTTGCTGAAGAACGTTTGATAACCGACAATTTTGGTGATCACCCACAATATCCGGCGTATTATTTTAGAAAACGGTATCGTATGAGCCGTAAACTATTTTTAGAAATAGTCGTAGGTATCGAAACTTACATTCAAACTGTTGATCTTTTTCCCTCGCATTTTGATTTCTTTAGAGGCCGACCTGATGCTACGGGTCAACCAAGTTTTAGTGTTATTATGAAATGCACATCCGCCATACGCTAATTGGCATACGACGTAACACCTGGTGCATTAGATGAATATTTATAAATGGGTGACCATTGCGCACACGATTGTCTAGATAATTTTACTATGTGCGTTATCCAATTGTTTATGCTCGAGTTTTTAAAAAAACCCGACTTTAATGACATTCAAAAGTTATACAACGCACATAACATGATTCATAGGTTTTCAGGAATACTTGGAAGCATTGATTGTATGCACTGGGAATGGAAAAATTGTCTCAAAGAATGGCACGGGCAATATGCGAGAGGTGATAAAAAAAATACTCAACTATAATGCTTGATGCCGTTGCGTCATATGATTTGTGGATTTGGTATGCATTTTTTGGGGTAACGGGTGCGAATAACGATCGTTATTTGACGACCTTCTTGATGACATCGCCCCCGTGGCTCCGTTTGAAGTAAACAGAGTGACATTTCAACAAGGGTGTTATCTGGCCGACGGGATTTACCCACAGTGGTCATCTTTTGTCAACTTATTTTCGGTTGCAAATTCAGAGAAAAATGCAGTATTTAAACGGAGACAAGAAAGTGCTCGAAAAAAGTTGAAAGAGCTTTTGGGGTCCTTTAAGGACGTTGGCATATTATATGCCAACCGGCGCTTGCTTGGACTGTCAACAAGCTACGCAGAGTCATGTACACGTGCATTATATTGCATAACATGATTTTAAAAGACCAAAATTATGCGATATCCGAAATGAACGACATTTATATTTGTCCGCAACCAAATATATTACGGACATGGGTCGAGCGATGCGCGGTGCACCAAGAAAATCCAAAGAACTCTGTGATAAACAAACACACGCAAAGCTTCAACAAAATATCATTGAGCATGTTTGGCAACATCTACAAAATCAACAAATTTAGTTTATTTATAATTTGATGTATTGTTTTATTTTTCGCATTTTTTTATTATCGTATTGTATTTTGCATTTTTATTTGTATGAAATGAATTTAGTTTGTTTGAGAAAATGGAAAATAAAATAGAATTGTTGGTGGGTGGGTGAGGCCCAAATGACAAGGTTGATAGTTTGCTATGACTGAATGAGTATTTTGAAGTGGGAGTGTAAAGATGAGGTGACACCCGGTAAGATCCAAATAAGGAGGAAATGCAATTCATCATACCTATTGCTCTAGTGGTCCTAAATTAAACTACTCTTAAGCACTTACAAGTGTGCAGATTTATAAGACGAATTTGGACGGAAAAGCTTTTTGAAGAAAATACATTAGGCAAGCTTTTAATATGAAATACCCCTAATCCCTAACCGATCTCAATAACTACTACCATCTTGTTAATCGATCATAGACAAGCCTGAAATAGTGAGATCATTCCTTTGTGATTGATTTCCTTATCGAGTTTTTTTCATGATTTGATGATCCGGATCTATAGGGTTGTTGTTTTCGATTTAGGGTTTGCTTCTTTGTCGTTTTCCCCTTTTTTGTCTTTTTCCAATTACATTTTCAATAAAAAAACCTAATCCTAATTCCTTTCAAATCCAAAACCCTAACCACTCGTTTTTATGTTTTTTTGCTGTGATTTTTCAAATTGGTAACCCATTAAAGAGGAATTGGAATTGCTTGAATTCTAAATCTCAAATGTCATGAAAAGTTTTGCCGCCTCAAGGATAAGATCAAACAATGGAGCAACAACATCAAGACGTTGGAAAGAAACAGAAAAACCGTGGCTCTTGAGGAAATTAATTCAATTGAGAAAAGGATTGATGAGGGATCCGCTATGTCCTTCGACAAATGATACACACGCCTCATCATTCTTCAAGAATAAAAGATCGATAAGTTTGCTTCAATTATATTATTCAAAAAGCCTCATGTCAAATGGATCTAGAATGGGAATGAAAATTCCAATTCTACCATGGGCTCATCACCAAAAAGGCGAAAATCAGATGATCAAAGGGATTAAGGTTGAAGGAAATGATCACGAACCTTGTTGATCAAGGATAGCCTTCCTTCAATCTATAAAAGGAAAGTTCCAAGCTCAAGAATTCACTAGTTATGTTCCTCTAACCCTTCCTCATTCTCATTCCTTAATTGCATGGATCGAGAAACTCTTGAAAGACAGGTTACCCTTGAGGAAATTAAGGAAGCCGTTTGGGATTGTGGAAGTAGTAAAGCTCTGGGCCCGGATGGTTACTCTTTTGCGTTTGTGAAGAAGTATTGGGGCACTATTCAGAAGGATCTATATGATTTTGTTAACTTATTCTTTGCTACTTGTGTTATGCCTAATGGTGCTAATTCTTCATTTTCACCCTATCCCAAAGGTCAACAACCCATACCTTAAATCACTGACTTTCGCCCTATATCGTTATTGGTATAAACACTATAAATCATTGCCAAGATTTAGCTAACCGTTATCTAAAAGTGAATACAAGATTGTTAGCAAGGACAGTCGCGTTTTATTGCTGGTCCGCCAAATTCTTAGTTGGCCCCGGTTTATTCAAGGCGAAATCAATGAAAGTGGTATAAAAAACGAAAAAATAACTCCACATTTTAAAGTGGACTTTGAAAAGGCTTATGATCCATAAGCTGGAAATTACTTGATTCACAATCTCGACAGTTTTGGATTTGTAATAAATGGTGCTCTGGATTAAAGCATATCTCAATCTTTGAGAGCTCTATTCTTAAAATGGAAGCCGCTACGTTTGAGTTTTCCATTTAGCGTCGGTTCTTAGCAAAGGAGATCCTCTAGCTCCTTTCCTTTTCATCTTGGTTATTGGAAGGTCTCTATAATACTTTTGAGGAAAAGCAGTGTTAAATGGTTTGAAAACCGTGGTCAATATTAAGAATTCTACTATCAAATGTTTCCCCATCTTTTCTATGCAGATGATGTGAACATTACAACCAATTGGAATGTAAAGACATGGATAGATATCATTCGTGTTCTCATGTTTTCTATCTAGCCTCGGGTCTCAATATTAAAAGTTCACAAGTCTAATATTTATGGTATTGGGTTAATAAAGATGAACGTTTTAAGTATGGCTAGACAATGCTGTTGTATAGCAGGTGATATCCCTTTCAATTACCTTTGGTCTCAACCCATTTGGTTCCAAGTATGAAGGCTATTGCTAGCTAAGGACGCTTGTTGATCGTGTTAATATGAGGCTTTCCTTTTGGAAAGCTAATCTCTGTCGATTGGGGGTTCGTCAGACTCTTATCAAGTCTGTGCTTGGTATCTTTGTATCTACTATCTTAATCGATTTTCAAAGCACCTGATCGGTCCTTCAAGACATAAAGAATTCGTGGCCAAAATTTTTTTTGGGGTGGTAATAAGATGAAAACAAAATGGCTTGGGTCAAATGGCCCAATTATTCTTAATTATGTCAAAAAAAGGAGGGTTAAAACATTGGCAGTCTAAAGCCTTCAACCTATGCACTTCTTCAAAATGGCGTTGGAGGTTGCTATTTTCTTCCCCAAAACGCACTATTTGGATTCAGGCATCAAAGCTTTATCAATAGGTCAAGAAAGAAGTTTCGATACAAATGGTTTTAGCTTTCAAGGCATTTTGGCTAACATATGTTGGAACCACCAATTTCATCCACTCGAAAGGTTATTATCTTACTAACACTTTCGTTTTAAAAGCTGGTTTCGTGGCAACTCGTATACGATTTTGAAAAGATATTTGGGTAGGCTGAGACTCTCCTTTTTTACAAGGACAATTCGGCTCTATCATCTTGATCAAACAAAGACTGTCTTTAATATCATTGACCGGTATTAAAAAAAAAAATTAAATGGGGGCCCCAAATGGTCTTGGAATTGGTCTCCGGACCAATCTTGTGTTAGAAATCTTGCCTAATTTATGTGACATGTTAAATGAGATCGATCAACTAAGATATTAATGTCAATGAAGATATTGTACGTGGAGTCCTTGGTCTAATGTGACTTTTAAAAACCGTTAAGGATGCACGTTTAAAGGATGACAAAATATCCTTCCCCACTCTTTCTCATCTGCTACTACTTGGATAAATCTATCCCCCCGGAAGTCAATTGTGTTTATGTGGAGGCTTTCCTTGGACCGACTTTCCTCATAGATTTGAAATCTCTCGAACCGCGTGGTAATGGATATTCCGGCCATCTCTTGTCCTTCTCATTGCAATGCCGAATGTTGAATCTGCTAATCACATGTTTTTCTTCGACATGCGACATGCTAACGATATGTGGAAGCTCCGTTTTTAGATGGTGGTGATATTCCCTTTTCAAGCTACATCATTGTGATTCTTTTAATGATTGGATCATCTCTTGGCATGCTTCTAAAGAGAAAAAACACAGGTTCTTTGGTGGCTTTGGAGATACCGAAATAGCGTCACGTTTAACTCTCAACCGTTGAGGAAAAATGATCTATTCGATAATGTTCGTTTCTCTTCATTTTTGTGGCTTCACAATAGGGACCATATGAAGTTATCTTGGAATGACTGGCTTATGTATCCCCTTTCGATCACGCGTAATGGCAATGGATAGTGCTGCTTTGGTTTTTTTCCTGAAGCTGGCTTCAAGTACGCTGGTTGGCGTCCCTGTACTCCAATGTTTGTTTTTCGTTTGGCATCTTCGTTCGGTTTTGGTATGGTGTCTTCTATTCATAACCTTTTCATCGGGAACTTGTTAGGGGTTTCATCCAAATCCTTCCCGAAGATAAAACCCTGGCTCGTCCTCCGGGATCGGGGGTTTTCTTTTGCCGAAGTGAAAATCGAATCCGTCAAAGCCTTCGTGTCAAAAGTTTTTTCATCCCTTTTGATATCCCTCGCAGTTAAAGTCTCGGATTTTACCATTTTTTGAATTTTATGTAATTTTTTTTGTTGACTTATTGTACTTTAAGTTTCTAGCGTCTTGCTAGACTCTTTTTTATATATATTCCATCTTTGCCGTTCAAAAAAAAACTTACAAGTGTGCAGATTTATAATACGACCAAGAAACCATTGTTAAAACCCGTATCACTTAAAACGGCCTAACAATATATTGACAACACAAGAAAAATCGAATGAACGAATAGGTAAACAAACACGTCTAGATATGATCATATCGTAAGTCAGCCTTATTAGATGCATTATACATATTATATTACGTAATTAATGTGCCAAAAAAAATTATCCAATCACATGTTTTTTTAACTTCTGTAATACTATTAAGAATAAACTGAGTGTACTAAGAATCAAATAAAGAAATGTGTATGTAATAAAGTGTGTAATTATTAATTTTTTTTACAAACATACTATATTCGGTGGAAATAAAAAGATAAAAAAATTCTGGAGCGGTCGATGCATCGCATATGCAAAGATAGGTGTGATCTCTTTCATATATGTGAACTATATGAGGGAAGAGTATAGTGAAGAGATGCATCTCTTCATTTGGGCCTCAAAGGCTGCCACGTCAGCATCTCATTTTCACTCAAAAATACTTATTCACTCATAACACACCCCTATCTCCTCATTTTGGTCACATCACTCACACACAAACACATACATTTATAAATAAATAAAAAGATAAAAGATAAAAAAATTTGTCCTTGTTTGACTCACTGCAATGACGAGATACCAACAAATTAGAAGTGGCTAGGCACGTTGGTGTGGTGGCTAGCAAATGAAGAAGAA
>BQNB010162178.1:0-14593 GCA_026074375.1 Tanacetum coccineum | reverse complement strand
TTTATCAAGGTAACTTGGTAACTTTCTTAATTACTCTCGGGATTATATTATTTTATATTATATTTTAGGTATATTAAACTATGAATCAGTGTTCCATATCAACAACTGCCCAGAGAAGTCCCAAGTTAAGTATGCTACTTGCACCCTATTGGACGGTGCACTAACTTGGTGGAACTTACATAAAAGGACTATTGGGACTGAGGCTGCATTTGCTATGTCATGGAGAGAGCTCATGAAGCTAATAACTGAAGTGTACTGCCCAAGGAATGAGATTTAGAAAATGGAAACTGAACTGTGGAACTTAACCGTAAAGAACAATGATTTGACTGCTTATACTCAAAGATTTCAAGAGTTGACCATGATGTGTACCAAAATGGTCCCCTAGGAGGAAGATTGGGTGGAGAAATTCATTGGAGGTCTTCCTGATAATATCCAAGGGAATGTAATTGCTACAGAACCTACAATACTACAAGATGATGTTCGAATTGCCAACAACTTGATGAATCAAAAGTTGAAGGGTTATGCTGTAAGAAATGCAGAGAACAAGAGGAGATTGAACAACAACTGTGGAAACAACCGTGGGCAACAACCACCACACAAACGATAAAATACTAGAGGTCAGAATGTTGCTAGAGCATATATGGATGGTAACAATGAGAAGAATGGTTATGAAGGAACACTTCCTTTCTGCAATAAGTGTAAGCTACACCACGAAAGTGTAACAACTGTAAGAAAGTTGGGCACATGACAAGAGATTGCAGGGCTGTAATTGCTACAACTACTCAAGGAACTCCAGGGCCGAATCAGACGGTTATTATGTGTTTTGAGTGTGGAGTACAAGGACATTACCGAAAGGATTTTCCCAAAGTCAAGAACCAAAACCGTGGGAACAAAGCAAGAGTTCCTGATGCAAGAGGCAAAGCATATGTCCTAGGAGGAGGTGACGCAAACCCGGGTTCCAACACTGTCACGGGTACATTCCTTCTCAACGATCATCATGCTTATATGTTATTTGATTCGGATGCCGATAGAAGTTAGTTACGCTAGATATCACACCCTATGCCTTAGACGTTAGTTACGCTGTCGAGCTAGCTGACGAAAGAACTTCAGAAACCAACACTGTGCTTAGAGGTTGTACATTAGGATTGTTAGGACATCCATTTAATATCGACCTGATGCCCATAGATTTGGGTACTTTCGACGTTATCATCGGCATGGATTGGTTAGCAAAGAATCTTGCAGTGATTGTCTGTGACGAGAAGATAGTGCGTATTCCTTACGGAAATGAAATTCTGATCGTTCAAGGAGACAAAAGTGACAAGAAGAAGAAATTAATGTTGAGCATTATATCATGTGAAAAGGCCCAGAAGTAGATGGAGAAAGGTTGTCAATTATTTCTGGCACAGGTTACGATGAAGGAAAACAAAGATAAGTCGAAGGAGAATCGACTCGAAGACGTGCCAACTGTATGGGTCTTTCCTGAAGACTTACCTAGATTACCACCGATACGACAAGTTGAATTCTAAATCGACTTAGTCCCATGTGTTGCACCTGTAGCTCGAGCCCTGTATAGATTAGCATCGTCGGAAATGGAAGAATTGTCTGCTCAACTACAAGAACTTTCTGACAAAGGATTTATAAGACTAAGTTCCTTACCCAAGGGAGCTCTGGTTTTGTTTGTCAAAAAGAAATACGGCTCTTTTCGGATGTGTATCGACTATAGTGAACTTAACAAGCTTACTGTAAAGAATCGATACCCACTTTCGAGAATCGACGACTTGTTTGATTAGTTTCAAGGATCAAGTGTGTACTCGAAGATCGACTTGAGGTCTGGTTATCACCAACTCAGAGTTTGTGACGAGGATATTCTAAAGACGGCGTTTAGGACCCGTTATGGTCACTACGAGTTCCAAGTGATGCCTTTCGGGTTGACTAACGCGCCAGTAGTATTCATGGACTTGATGAACTGGGTATGCAGACCATACTTAGATAAATTTATGATCGTGTTCATTGATGACATCTTGATCTACTCAAAGACCAAGGAAGAACATGATGCACATCTTAGACTAATTTTAGAGTTGCTCAAGAAGGAAGAATTGTACGCCAAGTTCTCGAAGTGTGACTTTTGGCTGTCGAAGGTACAATTTCTTGGACACGTGATTGATAGTGAAGGCATTCACGTTGATCCTGCAAAGATTGAGTCAATCAAGGATTGGGAATCACCCAAGACCCCGACAGAAATTCGCCAATTTCTAGGTCTTGCCGGTTACTACCGCCGATTTATCGAAGGTTTCTCTAAGATTGCCAAGCCTATGACGAAGCTGACTCAAAAAAGTGTAAAGTTTAATTGGGGTGAAAAGGAGGAAACTGCTTTCCAGACATTAAAGCAAAATTTGTGTAATGCACCAATTTTGGCATTGCCCGAAGGAAGTGAAAACTTCGTAGTATATTGTGATGCTTCTCACAAGGGATTAGGCGCAGTGTTGATGCAGAAGGAGAAAGTCATAGCTTATGCATCCCGCCAACTTAAAATCCATGAGAAGAACTACACGACGCATGGTTTGGAATTGGGAGCTGTGGTGTTCGCTCTCAAGATGTAAAGACATTACCTTTACGGCACGAAGTGCGTTGTGTTCACTGATCATAAGAGTTTGCAACATATTATAGATCAGAAAGATTTGAACATGAGACAATGTAGATGGTTAGAGCTGTTAAGTGACTACGACTGTGAGTTACGTTATCACCCAAGAAAGGCGAATGTGGTGGCTGATGCGTTGAGCCGAAAGAGTAGACCTAAGCCACTACGAGTTTGAGCCTTGGTTATGACAATTGGTTTAAACCTCCCTGTGCAAATCTTGAATGCTCAGGTTGAGGCAAGAAAGGAAGAGAATTATGGGACTGAAGATTTGTGTGGCATGATTAAGAATCTCACGTGCAGATGGAACAATGTGTTTGAAGAATAGAAGCTGGATACCATGTTTTGGTGATTTGAGAGCTTTGATTATGCACGAGTCGCATAAGTCAAAGTATTCGATCACCTGGATCGGGACAAAAATGATATCAAGCTTTGAAAAAGCTTTACTGGTGGGCCCAACATGAAAGCAGGAAATAATTAGCCAAAATATGTTAATGTATGTGTTTGACTTGCGCAAAGTAAAAGCAGAATACAAAAAACCATCCGTTGTTGTTACTACCAAATCCCTGAATGGAAATGGGAAAACATAACTATGGACTTCGTGACCAAGCTACCAAAAACGTCAAGTGGGCAAGATATGATTTGGGTTATAGTCGATCGACTCACTAAATCTGCTCATTTTCTACCAGCAAAGGAGAATGACTCAATGGAGAAACTGACCAGACATTATTGAAAAGAAGTTGCTGTCTAGACATGGAGTGCTCTGTTAAGATACTACGATTCGCGATGGTAGGTTAGTGTCCAAATTTCTGGCAATCTCTTCAATGAGGACTTTTGGAACTTCAGTTAGATATGAGTTCGGCATATCACCCAAAACAGATGGTCAAGTGAGAGGACTATCCATACATTGGAAAGAATGCTCCGAGCATGTGTAATGTATTTCGGGAAGGGGTGGGGACATGACATTTCCCCTATATAGAATCTCCTTCAACAACAGTTATGTACATGTATTAAGGCAACACTTTTGAGGCGTTGTTATGGTGCAAATGCGGTCACCTGTCTGTTGGGCTGTGGTGGGAGACGCTCAGCTTACTGGACCAGAAATTGTTGTGAGACAACAGAGAAGATTATCACAAATCAAGCATCGTTTACAAGCTTCACGAGATCGACAAAAGTTGTATGCTGTTAAGAGACGTATAAGCCATTTAGAGTTCCTAGGTGGGGGATAAGGTTATGTTGAATTGTATGCCTGGAATGGTGTATACGTTTTTCAGAAAGGGGATAAGCTGAACCTCGTTATATTCGGATCATTTTAAATTCCGCCAAGAGTGGGATCGGTTTGCATATCGACTGGAGTTACCACAGAGAACTGATCGCCGTGTTTTTTGTTCCTTTCACGTCTCAGAACCTTAGAAGTGGCTTATCCATTGAAACTCTCGCGATTCCAGTGACGAAATCCACATTGATGGAAAAGCTCCATTTCATTGAAGAACCAGTTGAAATTATGGATTGCGAAGTCAAGGTTTGATGCAAAAAGTCGCATTCCAATCGTGAAGGTCAGTTGGAATTCTAAAGAGGTTCCCGAGTTACATGGGAACGAGCGATGTCAAATGCAGAAAAGAAGTACCCTCATCTGTTCGCTAACCCTGTACCCGACACCTCGAGTCGCATTAAGCTTGGGAGGACAATGTCTTTTAACGGAGGAGGATGTCGCAACCGTAAATTGACGGTTTGTTTTAGTCCCACTCCGGTAATATACTTGAAATTTTATACTTACGTTTTAATCTGACAGTTTACTGAGGAGCAGACTGGTAAAAAACAGAGAACGGTCACAGTACGCGTTCCGGCACTAGGTTATAAATTATTTCAGGCATTATATTGTGTTATTTTAGCTTTCCTGAGTGTTCTGTGATTTTTAATCACTCCCGATATTCATTTTAGGGTTTTATCCTTTAAGTCGCGTTTTTCGCGTTTTTTGACAAACGGTACCCACGGAAATCTCAAATTCTTTTCGTTTGTAAGCTCAATGTTATCGATAAAATTATACCATAAACATAAACTTTTCGTTCTACCCTTTATTCCTTTTACATATAAAGATGTATAAAGCCAATCCAATAATACTCTTAGTACTTGAAATTAAATTCATTTAAACTCACTAACTCCAATTTGAAAATATTGCCTATTAGTGTAAGAAGAGAATTTTGTTTCCTAGCATCTTGCATGCTGTCATGACTCTTAAACACTTCATGTGCTTTACTTCACCACTCTTACACACTTGATTAGTAAACTTTGAACCATGTCTAAATCACTTGAACCTTGGCTAGAAAAATTGAACCATATGGTCCTTGTGAGCCATTGTTGGCCGAACCACATACCACACACTCTCTTGGAGTGTTGGTCACTTGTGTACACATCTACCCTACTTACCCTAGCGTATGGTCTAAAATATAACACTTTTACTTCATCTTGGGTTATCCTTTCATGGGCAAGTCTCAACAATAACACTCATCTCCCTCTCCTTGTCCCCACTCACGCACAACCAAACCAACATATACCTCCACATTACTTTTGTTTTTCTTCAAGATCATGTATTCTTATCTACATTCATATTATATTAAGGGGGTTACAAAGTGTTAGTTGGTTGTTTTTCAAGGGTTTTCATAAGCTTCATAATTCTAGGGTTTCAAGTGTTTTATGGGGTTTTTGCATAGATATTGGTCTTTCATCTTTTTCATTTCTTTCTTGTGAGTATTTCTTGCACATCTTGTTCTATTTTGATGTATCTTGAATCTTGTATAGATCTATGTTTCTTTATTTAAGATCATGTGTTGTGATGTTTTTACAAAAGATAAACTACAATTTTTTTGTTCAATCTTAAAAATATGTTGAAAGTTTATGGCAAAAGATTAGGTAAGATTTTAGTATTTTGTTCTTGGTGAGTTTGAGAGTGGTTGAGTGTTGCAAACATTAGATATTAGGGTTGGTTTAAGGTTAGTTTTTGGTGGATTAGTGGTAATAAAGGTGGAACTAGGACTAGGCATCTACATATGCAAGTTGGTTCTGGATTTTTGAGTCTCTTTCGCAATACTATTACTTGGCTGTTCCCGTTTTTTTTTTGAGGGTTTTGAGGACTTAAAATGTTTTCTTTAGTTATAAAGTAGTTTTTCGAATGAGCTCGGTTCGATAGATTAATTTTTTATATCAACAATTTAAAATCGGACTTAAAACTGGCCAAGTTATGACCCCCCCCCCCCCCCCCCCCCCCCCCCACCCACACCAAAATGAAACTTGATAACATTTTTCGGCGAATTGGGAAATGCAAAGACCAGTTCAGCAGCTAAACGGCATTTCGGAGCCCTTCGGGTCCGAATCGGCCAAAGTATAAAACACGAAAGTTGTCCGAAATGAGATTTTACTATAACATTGGCAACTGCTTAGCCTAAAAGTCAATAACGAGAGACATTTTTACCACAAATCGGAAAAATAGGTTTTTAAGAAGAACACTAAATAAAGTGGGCTGATTGGGTTTATAAAAGTGGTTTCGGGGCACTTTCCAGGAGATTTTGATTACTGTTTTAAATGCAAGCGAAAACATATAGAGACGACTAGGTAATTAGTTAGAACATCTAGAAACGTTATGAAAGGTTATTTGAGATGCCGAACTTAATAAAATGTAGGATTATTAAAAATGGTACGAAACGGACATTTTAGGCGATTTAAACATAAGGAGTAGGCGATTTAGAATTTGTTAAGCGATTTGTAAAATATGGAAACTTAAGAAAATAGGGGACACTATTAACGTTTTGAAACTAAAAAGTTTTGCTAAAATAGGAAAGTTTCTAAAAATAAATAGTTTTTTTTCACAAGTGTCGGAATTTAACTAAGACGTAGAAAAGTTTCAAAGTTTTTTATTTCTAAAACGCAAACACACTTGGATGCTTTAAATGATGAACATGGATGCTTTACTTGCTTCTTTGATAAATGCTAAGTCATACCCATACTTACTCTAGGTCGCGGCTAGACAACCTTATATCTTCATCATCTGTTGTGATTATCGCTTACCCTTGCTAAGGTGAGTTCATAGCCCCACGTTTTTTTTACTGATTTACAACGCTTGTATACTTTTGGGTGAGATACATTGTTTGCTTTTAAATTTGGACACAGTGCTTTACGTGGTTTTACTTGTTATGTGTTGCCTAAGTTGCTTACAATCCTACTTTGCCCAACTTATCATGAACTGTTAGGTTCTCAGATGGAGGGATCGGTGGGGAGCGCGTGTCGAATAGATAGATTATTGGGACTAATTATACTATCCGCTTTGGTTCAACTTATCGATGAACAAACGGATTGATGTCTTGTCGATTATACTTTATGGTGGTCTTTGGTTTGGGACACCGGCTTTGGGCAGGAATACTTTGCAACAGGATGTAGCTTGCCCTGTTGACTTAATTAGCTTCGGTGTCATGTGCTTAGTGCAAATCAATAAATACTTTTTATGTGATGCTGTATTCGTTATAGTTGTCAACATACGTTTTGAAATCTTGTTGTCATTTGTACAAACTTTAACCTTTGATACGTCACCTTCTTTTTGTTGTCGTTTTAAAACATTGTTTTCTAAGGTGATTAGCGTGGATTGATTCTTGTTTGCTTGTGGTGTCTTTGTGCTATGTGACTTCGCCATTTCAAGACTTATATATTAATTTACTCGTTTTTTTTATTCAAACTCTGTTATGCTTCCCGCTACGTTTTAACTTAATCATTATGGGCTGTAAAACTTAATATCCATAATTTATTTTATGCAACGAGTATACTTGTTTCAATCGTCCTGATTAGGGGGCGTTCTTTTTTGCTTTGTGATCGGATTTGTTATTACGTCACGCCCTCGAACACGTATTCCGTCTAGGCACAGTTTGGGGGTGTGACAATATGGTGACTAATTTTCAAAGTTTTTTTAAAAGAAACGTACTTTGGCCTCCGCATCGCGTGTATGCGAAACATCCTTGTAATACCGATTAGGGTCGACACGGAATGGCCGTACGAATAATTATAGTTTATATTAAGAAGGATTGCATTCCGTTTACTCGTTAATAATTCCAGATCATGATATTTAAGTTAATAACAAAACTTCCTATTTCAAAAGTTTTAATGATTTTATCGTGACTTGTTTTAGAAAACCCATTTTCCCCATGCGTAATTTCATTATCCTCTGAAGACTGTATTATACCGATATCGTTATCATCATCGTCTTTTTCTGATTTTAAATCATTAGGATGAATATCGTTAAATAGATCATTAAAACGCGAAACAATTTCTTCATCATATTCAGACAATGATGTTTCATCAATTAAATTAATTTTATCGACACATTTAGAATTTATAAAAGGTTTAATTCCAAAATCTGATTTAGACGTAAGCCCATTGTTATAATACATTGGATGGATACTTGCATTTTCGAGGTCTTTAAAGTAGTATAAATCATCAAAATAAATCAACTAGGGTTGGGAGTCAAAGGTTTTTCATTTCCCGAATTGTTTTTAATACAGTGACATAAATTTTTTATACGAAATTGAATTTCTTCCAAAAAATTACCGTGTTTCTTCACTCGTCGGATTCGTCTAATGAAAATTCTAAAATCTAGCTCGTTTTCGTTAGGAGGACATACCATGGCTTCAGACTGGATTGCTGTTAATGTATTGTCAAAAACTATGGCCGAGAATTCAGTTTCGAAGTCTATGGGATGGTCGTCCTTATCTTCATAGTTTTTAACTTTCCCGAATGTAGCAGTTTGCCAATTGAACTGTCGAGACTATGTCTGGTGCTTTTTTTATTCACAATTTGATGTATTTCCTCTATGGTGACTTTTGGGTAGTCCATTTTTCCTATATACAATATTGCATTAGCAGAAAAGGTAAAATGGGACTAATACGCAGTATTCAAAAGAATTGAATAGTCATATTAAGCAATGCAGGAATTTAAACAAATAATGTAAACACACAATTGCGAATTTAATACAAACAGTATTTAAATAATTCACTAATTCTAATTTATATTTTAATGTTAGAGATACTGATTTGGTATAAGGTTTCATTATTTCACTCCCCTCAGCGGCCGCAAAAACCTAATGAGTGTTATATATGGTCAATTATTGATTATTCAAAGTTTTACTTTTATATTTAGCCGAACATAACTTAAAAACAACACTTTTAAAGGCATGTTGTAACCTGTCAAGATAGAGTTCGCGGTAAGTAGGGTGTCAAACACTAAGAGTGGAAATTTAATCCATATATTCTATCAGTATTTTAATTAGTCTATAAATGTTAAACCTATGCTATGTACGTTGTCTAATGAAATAGGGGATTCAGCCTGAGAGACTGGCACAGGTTTGGTGATGACAAATACCAATTCAATACACAATAAACATAAAAGATGAAGATTAGAAGATAGAAAAGCGGTACAAGCCAAATGATAGAAAACTGTATTAGCCATATTAAATCCGGTTCAATGCTGGTTTGTTTGTTTTAGTGCAATGATTTACTTATCTCAAAGCGGCATATCATTCTTAAGACTTAGGTGGGACATCATCCTAAGACCTAGACACAATTAATCCTGTCACAATTAATGCATCCGCATAAAGCATCCTTTAGTTTAATTATAATCTATCTTAGAGAATTAAAGCAGTGGTGATCCTGTTAAAACTCTAGCCTAACGGGACTTTACCCACTTATTGTTTGAAGGTGTTTTATATACTGGTAGTCCACTATTCCAATCTTTATCAGTTAATTAAGAGCATGATTGCTAAAACATAAACGGGTCACCTACCAGTCCAACTAAGCTCATAATTAAAAGACAAAGACAGAATGTTATTTGTGATCCTGTTGGTCCAGTAATATAAGACATGATATGGAGAGCTATCCTGGTATCTAGATTACTTGGTCCGTAACACTAGACCTAGTTGAATGATAGGTCGCATATTCAAACACATAAACAAGTATGAGGTAATAAACATAATTAATCAATCAACGATAAATTAAGAAATCAATTTTAAAACAAACAAAACATTGAACTTTCATTAAGATGGCTAATACCCGAGGGTATTAGCCCACAACCATTGTAATTATACAAGCGTAATCAAACAATTGAAATTGAACGATTAAGAGAGTAAAAATTACACGATGTCTTTTATGGATTCATGATCAATGCTTGACCTTTATGGCTGATCTTCTCTTCTAAAATTCGTCTCTGATGAGTATGGTATAAAGAATATGATATTGCAAACTGAAAACTCATTTTTGAGTCTTCTATTTATAGTTACTGAAAAATACTCGATACGCCGTATCTAGATAGGTCGATACGGCGTATTGGACTGGATTCCTTAGAGTGCGCGCTACGTTCGTATTCACGTCCTCTTTCTAAAAAAACAATCATCGATACTAGATTAGTGACACCAATGTTGTCAAAAGGAAGATCCATGCTAATACCAAACTAATACCAAACAAATGGACATCAACATCAGGCTCTACAATCTCATTCTCTTCATCTACCAAAAAATCTTCGTCTACATCATCATCATCATCTGTACCTGCATCTTCACTAGACTGAACATCATATTCAATATATATTCCTTCATCATCAAAGAAGAACCGTCTATCACTATGAGCTGATTCATTAAACTTACCATTATACTGTGCAGCATCTTCTTTAGAACTCATATAATCTTCAATTACAACATCTTCCACACTGAAATCCTGAGTTCCAACCTCTTCCACAATGGGTACCTCAGTGCTAACCTCTGCCATAATGGGTTCTTAAGTACTAACCTCTGTCACAATGGGTTCTTGAGTACTAACCTCTGCCACAATGGGTTCTTGAATGCTAACCTCTGTCAAAATGGGTTCCTGAGTTCTACCAACATCTGGTTCCTCAGACACAGGGAGCTCAGATTGTGTTTCAACTTGGGAAATATTTAGGTTTACATTTGGTTCCTCATTTAAGTTCAAGTCCAAGTCATCAACTCCAAATAACTCATCACGACTTAACCTTGAACTGTCCACACCACTCCTCGCAACATCAGCAAAACCTGCCTCTCCATCCAATTCTGTTTCATCAAATAATAATTGCCTCATCACATCATCTATAACATGACTAGCAGTTGCTTGTTGTGAGACAAAAGTCAGGTTTATGTCACTAAACTATGATTGTATTATGGGGAGAACATGGCTTTGTATGTCAACTCCCTATACACCACTCAACTGTGTATATATGATGACAGACTCATCAGTGGGAGGGGTTAAAATACAATCAGCTTGTGGCAAAGAGCTAGGTGTGATAAAGTCATAAACAGGTTCCTTAGGTGTTTCACTAGACTCATGCCAGGTTAACAACATGTTTTCAGTTCTGTTTGCTGCAATGCTACCAGCAGGCTCATCATTAATCTCTTCTAATGTTGCCCTAAACCGTGGTGCCCTAAGGTAAGAGTCTAAAGCGCTAACACCATGTTCTATATACACCTCAATCAACTTAAAGCTCCTAACAAGGGTAGCCAGGCAACGAACATCCTCCTCGCAAGCCAAAGCATACAACCCTTCATATAGACTGGTGAGTGGTTTAAGATAATTATAAAACATGGGCTCAGATTTACTTGTTTAACCTAATTTAAGAACCATCATGTTCAGCGCAACCACAGTAAACAAATCGATATCCACTATATCAAATATATCGACACAACCACTGACATACATTCGGCCTGGATAGCTTTGAAATTTTCCACCGTGATGTATTCGAATCGAAAACATATTGGGTGCATTATCAGAAAATCAAAATCAAAACCTAACTTCATAAATCGAAATTAAAACAAGTAAAGAGCACTACATTTGTAAAAAAATCAACTTTGAGCAAGTAAATCGAAATTACCATAAGCCGTTTCGAGATCTTTGATGAGTTGATCGATGGTGCCCGTCCAGTGTTTTATGCGGAGCTTCCATCCCGTGTGCTCCACTAACACCATTGCATGTAGGGTTTGATTGCAGAAAAATATACTAAATATGGTTGTATGAGTGATTTGTGAGAGAGTAGAAATATGATTCGGGTGAGAATAATCTTGTGAAATGATAGGATGAAAGGTGCAAGTGAAGTGAAGTGAAGTGAAGTGAAGTGAATAGTAAAAATATTAAATGTTGATGTGATGGGAAGTGTGTATAGGTGTACACAAAAATTTTTACACTTAGGGACCAATGGTGCACTATACTACTTTTATTGCGAAATTACAATAATACCCATGACTAACGAAGCGACTTAACGACCATTCATCCCTTGGGACCAAACACGCACCAAAATGACCACTTTTGGGACCATTTCCACCGATTTTCAAAACGGGAGACTGAATCCGCAAACGAGGTGGACTTTGGGGACCAACAGTGTAATTTACCCTAATTGAATAGTACATTGAAGACATGTAATAAAAATGTAAAAAATTGTAAAGTAAGTGGCTATATTGGAGTAGCTTTTAACGTAAAGAATAAAAATAAATTCTTGTCGAATGCAATAATACTCCATTAATTAAAAACAGAATAAAAAGTGTAGTATTCTTGTGTCTCAAAATGATTCACTTTTTATTATTAAACTTTGTCTGCTAAAAAGAAGGAAGAAAATCTCAAACGAAAGAACAGGGTAGTTAAGTTACCCACCTGTACACGCTCTCACTTAAACAGTCCCATAGTTTGTTTGTTACTTTTAGTTAAATCATTAAAAACACCAACCAACATAGGTGTTAGTTAGTTAGTTAGTTGTTGATCTAGTTCTTTGATTTGTTAAATTACTAAATGGGTCTTTGTTATTCAACAACAAGAACAAAATCAAAGCGTCATAATAACCCTTTTAACAACAATAATAATTACAAATCAAGAACAAATGTAGCAGTGTTTGGTGGTGGTGAGGATGTTAATAATAAAAGGATTTGTGGTAATGGGTCTTCAGATATTGCCTCTTTGTATACTCTACAAGGGAAAAAAGGAACTAATCAAGATGCTATGATCCTTTGGGAGGTACTTTTCTTTTTTATAGTTTGGTTTATATAATTATTATTAGGGGGTATTTGTTTATGTGTGGGCTTATTTGATTTCAGCTTATATTCCATAAGCCTCAATTTTCCGAGACTTGTGGGCTTTATTACGATCTGATAAACTTATGTAAGCCCATAAGCCTCAAATTAAGCTAGAAAATTGGAGCTTATGAAATATAAACCGAAATCAAATAAGCTCATAAGCCCACATTTAAGCCGAAACAAACACCCCCTTAGGGGTCATTTGTTTCGGCTTATGGGCTTATTTGATTTCAGCTTATATTTCATAAGCCTGAATTTTCTGGCTTCTTTTGAGATTTATGGGCTTATATAAGTTTATCATGTCATAATAAACTTATATAAGCCCACTAGTCTCAAAATAAGCCGGAAGATTGAGGCTTATGAAATATAAGCCGAAACAAACACCCCCTTATTAGGGGGTTAATTATGTATGGATTAGGGGCTTATTGTTAAGAACTAGATCAAAAATTATAAGCTCAAGGGTATGTTTAACAAAAATAGCACCACTAGTAGTAGTAGTAGTAGCTGTAAGGAGCGTAGGAGTTAGTAGTTGTAAGCGGTACCACATGGGGTATGTTTGGCGCAATGGGCTCGGGCTAGGGCTGGGGGAGCTTATATTATAAGCCGGAAGCTGAAACTCATGTTTTTATAAAGCTGTTTGACGAATTAGTTGGAGCTGAAGCTTATTAATGTAAAATCGCATAAAAATACAACAAATTAATTCACATATATTTCCGGCTTTTTCGTGATAACACATTATATTTTGAAGGGTATTTAAGTAATTTGATTAGCTATAAGCCCCCATAAGCCCTTTTCTATAGGCTTGGGCATATGGAGGCTTATGGCTTATAAAAGCTCTATAAGCCTGTGTGACAAACAAGCTTTATTTTATAAGCTAGCTTATTTTAAAAGCTTAGGCCCTTATAAGCCCCGCGAAGCCCTGTGCCAAACATAGCCTTAGTAGCTGTTATATTTTGTTAGTTAAACTCTAACTAAAATGCTAAATGCTAAAAGTTGCTCCGCGCCAAGCTCTCACTAGAAGGAAACTTCTTTCGGATGTGTTTTATGAAAAAAGAAAAAAGGGCTTTTAAATCATAAGCTACTGCAAATAGCTTTAGGAATATGTTTGGAACCCAAGGCTTTTGGTCTAGTGGTATGTGAGTGACCCATCAACCAAGAGGTTGTGAAATATTATATGTGAGATAAGTGGTATAGATGCGTAATGATTTGCCGTTAAAAAAAAAGGACGTGTTTAGCTTTTAGCTTTTAGAATACAATGCTTGTTTGGAAAACAACACTTGGCTTTCGGATTTTGTTTAAACAATCCTATTCGAAACGCTAATAAAAGAAGACTTTAGCGTTTACGTCACTTTATACTTTATGATTACAGGTTACCAGACGCTTATGTAAAACTTGCTAATAGATCTGCTTGCAGCTGCTGCCGCCTGTCAGTGTTGCCAAACATAGTCCTAAAATAAGTTCCGGCTTACACAGTTCCATTTCTGGTTCTAGCACCAGCTTTAGGTAGTTTTGCCAAACATTATTCTACATATGGATTAGTAGGATTTACTAGTATATTTTGCAACTTTAATTATCGGGTGGATCACTTTTAATAAAACAGAACACTCGTGAAACTTCATGGATTTTAGAGGGTGTTTGGAATTGTGTATTTAGGTGGTTAGCTGCTTATTACTAAAGCAGACTAGAGGGTGTTTTGAATTACTTAGTTAAGTGTTTGTCCGCGTATTGCATTTTTTGAAAGGAGCTGATCAATCTCTTGTGGGGTAAGCAATGTCAAACCAAAGTCACAGGAAACGTTGGGTCAGCCGCGTTCCGCGTTCCGGATCGCTCGTACCCAAACGTGGTACGATCGCGTTCCG
>BQNB010162176.1:4307-14593 GCA_026074375.1 Tanacetum coccineum | reverse complement strand
TTCTTGGTTGCGTTTTGTCTCAAGAATTGACTGCGTTTTGTCTAAAGACACTACGTTTTGTCCATTGAAAACCCTTGTTTTGAAAACTTAATTTCCCGAAATCATTGTCTAATCAAGTGGTATTTGATCATTTTATCCATTTCATTTCTTGGTCGATCCGCGCATCAGGTGGTATTTGATCGAATTGGGGAACCTATTAATCATTGTCTAATCAAAACATAACATCAAGATAAACAAGAACTTAAAAGACAATCAATTCACAACAAACAAACCTTAAACACAATCAATTACTCACTCACGGTTTTCTATTGATTTTGTAAAATCCCGTTAAACTCTTTATCGGTTTTAATCATAGACTTGTAAAATCCCGTGATCGTTAATTGTATTCAAAACCACAACTTCAATCACATCATATCCACTTAAGATCCAACAACTATCACACTTCATAATTCATAATCATTCATTCATCATGTCTACTCCAGTCAATACATCCTCAACAGATAGTCAAATGCATAATAATATAATGGCAGCTGGTTCAAAAGATCGTCCACCAATGCTTGGACCAGGAAGATATTCACAATGGAGATCGCGTTTTCTATTGTACATTTACACGAAACCAAATGGTAAGGGACTTAGGAAAAGCATACTATCTGGTCCATACGTGTCATCTACTGTACTAGTTCAAGCTATTGCTGCAACAGAAGGTGTTCCTGCAGTTCAACAACATACAACAATTGAAACAGTATTGAACACGACTCCAGAGAACAAAGAACAGAGAACAAAGAACGCTTTTTGTCTGAAAAACAAGCAATTTTCTTGCTCTTTAATTGGTATTGGAGATGATATCTTATTCCACTGTTGAACGTTGTTAGAAAACAGCGACAATGAGGATCGTGGATAGCCCTGCAACATTGTAGGTACAACAGGTGTGAAAATCATTGAACGTAAAAGATGTAAAGACCAATCTGTTTTGGGAATTTAGGAAGTTTACTTCTCAAGATGGAGAATTAATGGAGTCGTATTACACACAGTTTTATAAATTGATGAATGAGTTGATAACGAAACACTTGCAGCTTACTACAAATGCTCAATCATGTGAACGTTCACATTTCTTCAACAAACCTGTCAACCTGAATGGTCAAGATTTGTAACGGTTGTCAAGCAATCAAAAGAAATAGACACCATCTCATATCACACACTTTTTGATATTCTAAAGTAGTATCAAAATGAAGTCAATGATATCTGTGCTGAGAGAATAACCAAAAGTGCAAATCCTTTGAACTACTTGCGGTCTGCTACCCATATTAGATATTTACTATCAAGCACCCATAACTCAGAGATCCTAATGCAACATCATATTCTACAAGACCTAGTGCTATCTAACCTGACATAAAGGCCAAAGAGGACAGTCCAAATCAGTTACACCTCATCTGAGTAGTGTCTGAAAGCAGACAGTGATCCTTAAACAAGCTCAGTTCCTTGTGTTGTGTTTCGATTCGTTTTTAGGCTGGGATAAGTTTAGGGAAAAGAATTTGGCCATAAGACTACTTGCAATGTATTTCTCAAAAGGCTCTAAAAACTACCAACAAACAACTTCGAACTTCTTTAAACTTAGGATCCAAGAATGAAGATTCCTCACAGGTCTCTGAGATCGCAGAGACTAATCAGCGACCATATTTTTGTAGGGCAGTTGGGAATCACAAAGGAATCGACACTTGCTGGGACTAGGGAAACTAGTAGGTATGTTCAGTAGTGCCATAAACGGGGATCAATACTTAACTCGCCAGAATGAGGATTTGGGCCACTATGCAAACGGACTGCAGGATGCCAAAGCGGGTTTTAAAAAACTACAGTATCACAAGGAAAGATGATGATGTGCAAAACTAGCTGAACAGGTGTTCCTACTATAAGCAGAGCAAGCTGAATTGGCTAGCGGCACGGTATGAAGAGTTTGGTGAAACAGGAATTGGAAGCACATTACAGTGTTATGGCAAAAATTAGAAGGTCTTACCAGAAGAATCACAGTTCACACCTGAACAGCCCTTGGAACAGGTACAAAACAATGATGAAAAATAATGTGTTTACCAATGGAAGATAACATTCTGAGATATAATACTACAGAAAGTTGCATGATGAGCATGTGTTGCGCTTGCTTTTAAATTTAATTGCCAAACCCCCAAAAAAAAACAAACCCCCTTAACTTTTGATACTGAGGAAAACAAACTGATTTTAAAGCAATTAAAGAAAGAAAACGCTTCATTGAATCAAGAACTAGAGGAGGGCAAGACAAAATGATGAACTAGTAGGGCTCCGGGGAGGCTACTAGTTGTCAGGATAGTTATCTTATATTGCACTTAAGAACTAACAGAAAATGAGTTGAGAAGTAATAGTTTAATGACATGGTCCAGGTTGATAAGGCATTCTTCATAACTAAAGTTAAATGAAACTCTAGGACTATTAGCTCGTAAACGACATTGACATACAAAGAAGGTTTAAAATACTAACGGCCTATGTAATTTTAGTTGACAATCAAAAACACGATGAGTTAGTAATTTGGAAGGTCAAATCAAGGAAAAGTAAGGTCATTTCGGATTTAAAAGGTTAGGAAAAAGTACTGGAAGAAAAAGATATTGGACAAGATGATTGAAATGGATAAACAATTAAAAGTTTTTTGAAATCCAAGTTTTGTTTCACACTCCGTACTTCAGATGTCATTCAGACCTATTTCATATGTTCGCACACAAATGCATCGACATATAATGGTGACCAACATTTGCTAATCCAAGTACCTCAAGAAAGCTCAATCTATAAAAGCCCTGTTTGTATTGAGATCCTATTGATACTTCTGATCTTTGACCAAACAAATTTGCCCCGAATAGGGAAGAGACCATGGGGGGGACCTCCCCCCCTCTCCCTCCCTATCCCATCCACTCCACACCCCACCTCCTTCTCTCATCTCCTCCTCTCACCCTTCTTGTGCAAATGAGGTAGATCAAAATTGATAAAGTATTGTGTTAAACCATATCGATTAACACATTACATAATAGTCTTTATGATATTTTCAAGCACCACTTACTGGTGTATCTTTATCAGTGGAACGCGTTTAAAAGAAGTTAGGGAAGACAAGTGGAGAACGAAAAAGTTTGTTAGAACAAAACAAACATTTAATAAAAAGTTTCCTTTCTAACCGTTTCGAAATCCATTAGTAAAAGTAGGAACAAGCTTAATATAACACGACATGAACATTTGCAAAACATTAAATCATCTTAGAGACCATGTATGATAAAGCTTCGGTTTAAACATACTAGTGATTATTTTCGGTGCAACTGCTGTAGATATGAAGTTTGATAAAAACCTTATTAATGCTCTTCATAAAAAACTCAAATGATTAGTTTTCATTATGAACATGAACTTGTTTAATCCTTTGCCATGAAGATTATGAGTACGTTAAATCCCTTGAAAAAGGAGGTTGATGAACTTGAATCTGAAATGGCTGATTTTCTCAAAAATATATGATTACTTCTCGTAAGAGTGTAGTGTCTAAGATTGTTATCATGTTCAATATTTGCATTCTCTGTTGATTTAAATGCTCATATGAATTTACAATGCTTGTATCTTCTTAAAGTCAAAGGATCAGAATGTGGAATGTCTTGCAATAAAGCTTTCAAAACAAACTGAATCTGTTACAAAGAAGTCCATAATAATTTGTTAAAAAAGTTTTTTAAACTAGAAAAACACTCGATTTCTCTTAAACTTGCTTACTACAAATTGTAAAGAACAATGACAATAATAACTCAGTTTCTAAGAAAACGGAGATCAAATGTATTTCGAAAAAATAACGTGAACAATACGTCATGTGATATACAGGATTTGAAAGTCAACATAGCTAAGACAAGACATAGCAATTTGTAGTCTAAAGAAAACTTTATTGGAGAACAGCATGGGAAAGTTGTGGAAAATTAGTTTGATAAACAATCTGGTGTTCAACAACCAAATGTGCTCATCGGATTCTAAAAACCATCAGTTTTAGGAAAAACCTCGAATCCTTTTTTTCAAATTTCTCCTGAAATGAGAAGTGTTCAAACGAAATAGTCTGTTAATAAAATAATTGAGTCAGGATGGTTTGGTTTAAACAAGTCACTCAACAGAAATTTTGCCTAGATAGAAATAAACAAGCAGTTCGAAACACCAATGTGATTGCACCTGGCCCTCTAGGAGGACTAAAGAAATTTTTAGGCTTCAAATGACTGCTGTTCATAATCTACTACTGGTGGAAATGCTAAGAAAAAGTACACAACTTCAGAAGATAAAGTTGATAAATGGAAAAACCTAGTATGATTAATCCTGCTAGACTTACCATCACACATGCTAATGGTTGCAAACCAAAACATAGGATATTGGCAAGCATCAATGAGGAGTTGGGTTTCAAACAAAGATGTTCACTAGAAAGGAGACATAGGAAAAACAAAATGCACCTTTCTTGAAAGTCAATGACTTGGTGATGTCACTAACTACGAAAGTGCCTTTTCAGTGCAAGCATGAGGAATGCCGTCTTAGAATACCTCTCAAGTTATTAAATCCTCGTGCCTCTGCACAGAATAAGGACGCAAAATCCCATAAGACAACAAAGCGATATATGCCCGTAGAAAAGACAAGGGAATCTAAGAGACCAGAAAGACAGATCCCATCAGGACATAGGTTTTCAAAGAAAAAGACTACCACTGTCCCTGAGAAAACAATGACTCCCTAGATATTGTCTTAGGTGGTAACAAATGGGTAGGATTTTCAAGACTGTTGGTCTTAGGTGGGTTCCCACAGGAAAGTTATTCAACTCTTGCACGGGCAAGGTTGACAGTGAACCCACGCATGGTTCAATAGTAGATATCCCTCATATTCATGCATGCAAACAAACTCTTGGCGTTTAGTGCAAGGTACATCATTCAATGGTCAAATAACACAAAGAATTGGACTTAAATGGCTGATGCCTCCTTCATACAATGCAATAGCCATAGGACAAATATTAGAGCTCGAGTGGATGCTGAATAATGTTTGATAATCTAGTATACCAGTGCTAGAATGGTTTCACACAAGATGTGCTTAATCACAATGGTGTATGCCTAAAATCAAACAATTCAGGCCCCGTTCTCAATGAGGTCAATTGAGTTTGAACAACGCAGTTCAAGCCTCGTTCTTCATCAAATGACTTTTGATCATAACCGTTATAGAAACTCGGATCTTTATACGGATCCACGCAACATAGGAATCGTATAGTTCTGAAATGCTGGTTCGCAAATAGTTGCTTTCTCTAGCAGTCAAGACAACTACATCACTCGACTACCAGGTAAATAAGATACTAGAGTGAAACAAGAAAAACAGAAATTTTCCAAAAAGATTCTTCTCAACATGTCTCTTGGAATCGATAACATTTAGGTGCTTAGAAATGTCGATTAACATTGACAAAGTGTTGTAAACGAAAGTTCTCGAAGCGAGTAGTTTTTCAAATAATTTCAAAAAATGTGATTTTAATTTTCTAGTAGGCTAATGCGCAAATTCATTACATTATACCCGTACTTCAAATAAAGGAAGGTTTATATATTATCTCACAATGAAGGAAAATTAAAGTTTCTCGGTCTTGGCTTTTTCTTACAAGGACATTCAATGTTTTTTACGCTCAAGAAAAAGGATAGGGTACGTATCAGTTGCGCTTACCCTTAGCGTTAGAGAGAAGATCCTCTAACTATTCTTGGTTTTTTCACAATAAGTTGAACACTAATTTTTCAGATCTTCTCATGACCAATTCTAATCTTTCAAAATTCTGTGTTTCATCACTCATCCCTCACAATATTTTCACAAAGCAACATTTTCTCAAATTGCTTCCTTCTTTGAGGGGAGTTTTTTCACAAAAAACAATAGTTTTAATGTTCTGGACTACATCAATCAAAGACAATTCTTATCGTATTTCAAAACATTATCAAAAATGTTCCAAATTCTATTCTTGCTGATAATATTTCTCCCACAGATTTATTCAAGACTATATTTTAATCACAAGTATTTCAAAAACTAAGTGTTTATTATTTAAATAAGGGGAGAAAATGTATTTAAATTGATCTAATCGACTCAAATATGATGTACAGTAAGAAAAACAGGTTTTATGGTTCGTTCTTTATACCTAACAACACTTTAAATTAATGATGATTCTAATGTCATTTAAGGTGGTTAGGTAGGAATCAAACCTATGATTCCAACCAGAACCGGGGGATTCTACCCAACAGATAATCCAAGTTAGAAATAGCCAGTCCCTTAGGTATGATTGGCGATGAATGTATTGGGAATAATGCCGACTAAGATCTGAGCTAACACCTGGAACAATCACAAAAAATGGTGTTAGTTAATGACGTATTGGTAAGCATTAAGGCTTAAAGAATGAAAAAGAAATGTATGGATAAAGGGTGTAAACAAGAAGCCCTCTAACAATAAACTTAAGGCAGAAACCGGTAGTCAATATAGATGTCCCAATGGTCAGACATCACAAGTTGGATTGCTGATATGAAAAATGACCATTATGGACCCTTCCGAGTGATGCATGCACAACCCTTACACCATTCGAGTTTCTTTTAAAAGAAATCGTGTCTCATTTGTCTCAGAGATACACACGTTGTAGCTTGGTTTTGTCTTTCTCTTTACGACGATTCGCGTTCGTTGATTGAATAGGTGGCAATGCTGCATGTCAGCCTCGGTACTAAAACACGAAAAGAAATGCACTAATTGATAGTGTCTAGAATCCCAAGATCAATTCTAAATCTCGTTAAGGACACATTCCTATTTCAAACACTTGTTTTAAACATTCACTTAAGTTTCACAAAGCTGTTAACAAGAAGTCTACGTAATATCTTTGTGATTTTTGCCAGAACATCCGTTGTGATAATTTTATGTATTACAATGAAGATGGGAAATCTTGCTTGGGCCAGATCAAACAAGTCCTGGTAGGTGATCTTGCGAGATTCTTTATGAATCAAAACTTGCTGAAATTGGATATCCGATTTGGTCCAGTAAATGAATTGACGGTTGATGAAACTTTGATAAAAGCTTAAAAATTCTCGATTTGTTACAAAACACGCTTTGAAAGTATATGCTCGATTGATTTTCAAAAATTCAATTTTCTTTGATTATGACTTAACACGGTGAAACATGCAGGTTAAACCGGTGGTGACTGGGTATCCAAATAACCAAGTCGATTCATTACTCTTGAATTATTATAATGCTCATTCTACAAAGACAACAAACAATCATGAAAGCTTAAGATTTAAAGACAAGAACTTCGCCAAACTATGATCTAAAGCTTTTTAGATGAGGCCATACATAGTATGAGTATGTTGGCAAACGATACAAGCTCTGTAACGATGGTCATTGACGATTAAGACAATGACAAGAAAGGCTCAATCTAGATTCAAGATCATTTAATGCTATGAAGGACACACAGCCTACAACAAAGAACAAGAGAAAGACCAAGACACATGAGCTTAACGACAAAAGACAATCTCATTGGATCTCATGAAAGGAGTGTCATCTATGAACTCAATTCGGGGGAGTTGTTAGCCTCATAAATAGTGAGTCAAACGCCTGAAGTTCGTCCATTATGTATGTTAGTATCGGTCTACTAAATTAGTTAATGTTGTATAGGAAAAGTTATCGGGAATCGGGCTAGTTAGTTAATATAATATTGTTATTTTCGGGTTGAATCCCAAGCATAGACCCGCGCCTGGTTTCTTGTCAATCAGCATATTGAACGTACTTTTAATGTAGTCAGGGTTTATAAGTTACTTTTCATCCTACAGGATAATGTAGTTGATTTCATAATAAACATTTCACTTTCACTTTTCTCTCATCTCACTTCCTCTTATTTTCTCTCTCTAGGAAATCATCTCTCTGTCATTATTCTACTTTCTTGATCTTGGATCCGTTTGTATAGATATGAAGTGTATGGTTAAAGGGGATCCTACAAAATTATATTTTGACCGACTTAACTCATAACAACACTATTAATGGGCAGTGTACCCACCGGTCCGCGTGGTTAGATTCGTGGAAGTAGGGTGTCTGAACAATTGAAGAGAGGTTAAATCTCTTAATTTAATTTATATTTTGGTTATCTAATATATGTTAATTCTAATCTAAGTCAAACCTATGCTAATCCTATGTTAGTTCTAATCCTAATCTAACACGTTAAAGGGGGGTTTATAGCCTGAGAGACTGGCACGGGTTTGTTTGGTGACTACAATCAATTCAAGATACTTTAACCCATACAAGCTAATTAACAGAAGATCAAAGAGCGGTTGAGCCTTATGATAGAAAAACTATATTAACCATTATTAATCTAATTAAAATGTTAGTTTGTTTATTAAGTGCAATGATTTCTTCTCTCGAGGTGGCATATCATTGTTAAAGGACCTTGGGCTGGGATTTCTTTCCTAAGCCTTGACCACATTTATTCTGTCAAATTAAAGCATCCGCATAAAGCATCCTTATTTGCTGATTACAATCTATCTAAGAGATTAAAGCAATGATGATCTTGTTAAACCCTAGCTCATAGAGACTTTACCCACTTACCGCTTAATGGCAATTTATACAACTAGTATCTAGGTCACTAACAAAATCTTCTACCCAATTAATTAAGAAAACGTACTTGTGATCCCAAGTGTAACTCTGCGGTCCAACATAAGCTCACTATCTAAAGGCAAAGGTGGTCGTTATTTGTGATTCATATTGTCTAGATGTATAAATTCACTATATTATGAGCTTCCCTGACTATATGATTGTTGGTCCGTATCAACTTGATCAGTTGAATGTAGAAGGTTCGCATACAAAAGCACGTAAACAAAGTTACAACATCGTATTAAACATAACAAGCATTCAACGATATAAATCAAGAAATCGATAATCGTTAAAATATTTTGTTGAGTATAAACAATACGAAACATTCAGATATTTTATAATAATGGCTAATATCCGAAGGAGTAGATGTAGCTTTTCAAACATCTCTTAATTAATACAAGAGATTAATGGTTTTAGCCAAGGTAAACTCTATCCCGAGCTTACTCGTCTAATGATGGACCAAAGAAACTGATATTACCACGATTACAAAAGTATAAGAAAATTAGACCGTTGTTCTGATATATGGATTGAAATTCCATTTCTGAAGACCTCTTCTGTTCTTTTCTCCAGCTCTAAGAAAAAATTACATTTTGTGTGTGTGTCAGTGTTGATTATCTGAGAATATGATTTAGCCACACTTAAGAACTGTTATTTTTTAGTTTTGGTAGTTTTATAGTGTTTTGGAAAGTCAGCGGAATCGCGTGTGCGACCAATATCCAAGGGATTGGATACTAGGCGTATTAGAGTTTCTGGTGTTGGGACCACGGTATTTCACATTTGGAAGGCATTTGGAAGAAATACATGCGACTTGGACTCATTTGGAGAAGAAATGGACAAGACTACGGACCTAAACCAACATCTCTCAAGATAATATTCTCGTGATTCAACATGACGCCATCACAACAAAGACCAAGACGGCGTCACAAGATCTCTCGACGGTATCAGAGCACACGACCCAGCCTATTATCTAGAATATTCTCTTTCATGACGGCTTCACGACTAAAACGCGACACCGTTACAGCGATTTTCCTATATATACAAACCCGAATTTAAGGTTTTGAGTGTGTAACTTTAGAATAAAAAGAGGGTACGAACCCTAGTTCGTTTAGCAGCTATTGGGGACGATTTTAGGGCCTAATAACCCTATTGTACTTCCTCTAATTCATGTTTTAATCAAGTAAGGTTTACTTAATCATTCAATATGTCTATGTGTTGTGTGATTTATTGTTCTTGCTTTATTCTTAACATGCTTGGCTAAACCTCCTGTTGTGTTTATTTATGATTGTATGAAACCCAATGTTGCAAAAATTGGCCTAGGCGGCCTTGTAATCGCCGATTAATCGCTACTCGGCCATACACCTTGGAAAATAACGCAAATCGGGTAAAAAATCGGTTTGGTCAAAAAACAGTAAAAAATTGGTCAAATCGGTCAAATCAGACAAAAATCGGTCAAATCGGCCTAATCGATCAACAAAAGTCAAACATTTTTTTTACAATGTGACTTTGAATTGTTAACTGTTAGCTTTTATTATCTATGTCTATGTTTTGAACAATGTAACTTTGAACTCATTTAATTTTAGTGTATTTAAAGTGTTGTATCCATCTCATACAAGTAACTTTGAAATTTATATATAAAA
>BQNB010162174.1:0-14593 GCA_026074375.1 Tanacetum coccineum | reverse complement strand
CGGAGGACTTTCTTGGATGAAAAATGGTTATAGTTTAGGTTTTAACCTTATTCTCTATAACCTCGGCTCATTGACTACATGGACTTGTTTTGACAATTTCCAAAGTTAAAGGTTTAAATGTTTTAAATATAAAGTAAAGGATTAAATTTGTAAATTAATATATACCAAGGGTATATATTGTCATTTTCGTATTCTCAAGGGTATAAAATGTAATATTTTTATATTAATTATAAAAATATATTTAAATATCATAAGACTCGGTTTTATTAAAGCCCGACACATTTGTCATTATCATTCGTCGATCGAAACACTATAAAATAATTATGTTATATATTTAACATAATTTATCATCCACTAGTTTTTGAAGAAACTTAAAAAGATAAAAGCCTATCATTTAAACTATAACGTATCACGTTACTAGGGAATTTCATGTAAGGGGCTTTCATTTGGGTAGACGTTTTGACGAGTTGCTGGATTTACGATTTAAAGTGTCCTAGCTCCTGAAACGTTTACTACATGACCTCTGGATCAGTGTTGTAAATAACGGCCTTGGCGGCCGATATATCACTGATACATCGCTTAACGGCGGTCAGCCGATACGTTTTTTCACTAATCGGTCAAAAAAATCGGTCTTGGTCAATATCGGTCAAAGTCGGTCAAGATCGGCCAAAATTAGCCAAAATCAGCCCCTTTTTTGTGTTCTGATTTTGTTGATCGTGATTTAATTTGTGAAAGAAAGGTTGTTTTATGGCGTTTTCTGTATTTTGTTGGTGGTGAAGAGAGGTTGATGAAGGTGAAAGAGGAAAGTGAATGTATATTACTTGTATTTTCTTGATTCTTGATTTTCTGGTAGGCTGGCAGTGGACAATTAAAACAAAGAGAGAAGAAAATGAGGCAGCGGTTGTTTATCTAGAGACATACTTGACTTAATAGTAATAATAGGTTTTTGGCCTAAAATATTACAATGGGCCTAACACATAAATAATTGGGCTTTAGTAAAATAGAAATAAACCACTAGTAATTTAAATTGCTACAACATATACATAAGATATATCATTATAAATAATAAAAACATCAATAAAATTATTAAACATATATATATTTTGCAGATTTTATGTCAAATAAATATTCAAAACATTAAAATATATATATTTTGTGGTTATTGACTTATTTTGTTAAGATATTGCTAATATTTACTTATTTTTAAATAAATTCCTTTATAATTTAGGGTTTTCGCCGAGAAACTGATATATCGCCGCCGAGACTGATATATCGCTTAAAGGGGGTCGACCGCCAAAGTACCGTCGAGCGATATTTACAACATTGCTCTAGATTATGATAGCCCGAACAGTGATACGATGGCCCAACAATCTCCCCCTTTTTGAGTTATTATATTATGCCAAGTAAATAAACTTAAAGGTAAGTGAGACACGGATTCTTCCTTACCAATAATTTAAACATGAGAATTTAAAAACAAAAAATAACTTCATTGATTCATTACGCATGTTGGCCCATGCCATCTAGGTTATCTTTTACAATTTCTCTGGCTTTAGTTACATCATCCATAGACTCTATTTCCAGCTCCATTAAATTGTAGACTTCCTCAGCCTCTAGAGTATCCCTGATGATTGAGCCTTGAATTCTGATCAATTGCTCTATGGTGGCAAGATGGAGTTCTGACACTCTTTGGAAGACCAGGTCAAAGTTCCTATTGTAGAAGATGCCCTCTTTTGGTTCTTTGATGACCAGACCTTTCCTACCTTCTACACCTGGAGGAGGAGCTTGGTTCCTCTTTATTCCATCCACCACTATGTTTTCTTTGACAAAAACTTGTGTAAGTATTTCAGATCTTTTTCTCTTCTTATCTTCAGCAGGTTTTCCAAAGTGTGCAAGTTAAGGTGGTGGAGGAAGGCCTAGTGCTCTTGCTTGGTTTAAGACCCATTCAAATTTGGCTTTGAGGCTTTAAAGTAGTACGTTATTTGATTTACTCTGTGTCTTGGAGGCCAGAGAGTGTACTTCAAGCCATTAACTGAATCCTAGAGTCTTCAGTCTGAACCTTTCATGTACAGTTACGTTTAGGGGGTCATTGGCTATGGTAATCCTTATAGTTGGTTCCCTGGAAGAATTTATTTTGTAGCTGATTTTTGTGATCAGCAGCTGATCATCCCTATGAGTGATCTGATGATTGTATTCATTAAACATCTTTTTCCTTTTGGCCTCATGCCCAGCCATCTTCTGAGTCTGAGCCCTGATAGTAGCAGGGTTTAAGATTTTCTTCAAGGATTTCTCAAACTTCTCCTTCTTATCCTTGAGATCAGCTAATCTTTTCATTTCCTTAAGTTGAGCCATGACATCCTCCTGAGTTAGTTTTCCATCAGGAATGACAAAAGACTTGAAGCTTGGTATTTTGGGAGCTGAACCTCCTTCTTCCATAAAGGGCATGATGTCCTTTATTGGATCTTCTATTGCAATACCTTTCCCTTTCTATTCATCTCTGGGAGGAGTTGGCTCTCTTAGAGGAGAAGGAGAGAAGATGGATGAAGAGATGTTCAGTGAATTGATCCATTGTCATTTTGTTAGCATCAGGCTTTTGGAAGAGTTTAGGCATGATAGATTTAAGAGGAATTGGTGATGGAATTGCTGATGATGTTGGGATTACGAACTTCAGATTCTTGGCTGAAGGTTCATCATCAGTGTCTTTTTCTCCTAAACTCTTTTCCTCCGAGGTATGAAGAACCAGAGCCTTTTCTTTATTGACAGGGGGAGCTTGTTCTGCATTTGGTATAACTTGAGTTGATAATTTCCCCCCTGAGAAATAGCTGCAGTGGTGGCCCCTGAGTCTTGCTCCCCTTTAGATTTATTAGGGTGTGGAGCATCTTTTTCTTCAGCTAGAGATTCAAGGTTGTTTTTCTCCTACTTCTCCCCCTTAACATTAGCCTTTTTAAAGACTTCTGCTGCTTCGAGGAGGGAAAACATGTCCTTAAACATGAGCCTGAGATCCTGAACATGTTAGGAGTTTATGTCTACAGTGGATGTACAAAAAGAAAGCTTGTCCCAAACTTCTTTCATCCCTTTTCAGACTTTCAGTCTGATGGATTTATCCAGATTGGTTTTAATAACCTTGCTCAGCTGCTCTTGAAGATTATCAAATCTACGACTCTCCAGTTTGTTGAAGGCATTAAACTCTTTGTACATTGGTTTCAGAAGAATGTTAGGTAACTGATCGTGTAAGTTCTTCTGAACCTGTGCCTCAACCTAAGGTAACTCCTCTGTAATGGATTCCGAAACAGAATTTTTGATAGAGTCCTTAATCAACTGAGGAAGAGTATCTTTCAGATCATCTGAGAGTAGACCAAGCAGCTGTTCCTTGAGAGTGTCAACCATAATTAAGGGCACAGAGGACTTAATGGAAACAAATACTTGCTTGGTTATATTGGACTCTAGCTGATTAACATTGTTGTTGAGTAAGCATAACTCTTCATGAGGATGACCAAAGGGGTCTGTCTAAGCTGGTTTATCAGCCGAAGCATGTAAGGTTTCAGTACCTCCATCAGAGATATGATCAGAAGAGTCTTGTGAGTCGAAACTAGTCAGAGAGGCCAGATCATCATCATGCATGGAACGAAGTCCAGAGTCAGAGGCATCTCATTCATCATGTTTAGGAGTTATATAAATAACATTAGTATCATCTGAAACACTCCTTTGTGATCCCTGATGAATGAGCAGTGAACCAGAGATAATAGTACCCTGAAAGGACTTGATTATTTTGATCTCTGATTCAGTGTCATAGGGACTCTTAGCCTTTTCAACATCCTTATTCCTCTGATCAATCTTATCCATGATCTGATCAAAAGTAACATCCTCCAGAGGATCCAACTCAGACTCCTTCACCTCTTGAATTTTTTGGTCTTGTACCTGCATAAATTTGTTAGTTGAAAGGGTAAATTTGTAATGAAGTGAAGGATTGCCATTCACTGCCCCTAAGAAGACTGGGTGTGATTATCCAGTCCCTTCAAAGTCTCAGACTTTAGGACTCTTTTGATTGTGAGTTTGTAATATTAGGAATGGTCGCCATTCGTTGCCCCTAAGAAGACTGGGGGTGATTATCTAGTCCCCTCAAAAGTGTAAAACTTTTGGGACTCTTTTCAGTTATGAGTTTATAATAAAGGGAAGGATCGCCATTTACTGCCCCTAAGGAGTCTGGGTGTGATTATCCAGTCCTCTCATAAGTATAAGACTTTAGGACTCTTTTCATTGGTTAAGGGACCCTTGAGTCTGAGTGAGGTTCATGTCATACATGGGTCGACTTTCATGCACAGATGGGTTAATCCAGCAAAGTCTAGAGTTTTCAGATTCAAACATCAGGCGGTATTAGCCATTCAGTATCATACCCTGAGTTGAGACACAGAGTGTACAGAAGATTTGAAATATAAGTGCTGACTCTGACTCTCTATTAGGTCGGGGGTAGCCCTTAACTTCACCACTCTCTCCTAGAAAAGTTTGAGAGTGGTTGCTTGCAGTTCCCCTTATATTTAACATACTGTTACCTTTTCGGAATCAGCGGCTGAAGACTGGTTTCCTTGATCCTCTGCCAACTTAGAGGCTACTAGACTCTTGGTGGCGTCAGCGGCTGCCACTATTACCTCAGCGTGCTGAGTCTCAGTGACTGGTTTCTTTAGTAGAATAACCCTGACCTTATATAGAGACTCTGGTTTGGAAGAAGGTGTGATTCTCTTCTTCTTTATCTTCAGGTCAGTTGGTGCTTTGAGCTGAGTGACAGGCTGCACAGAGGCCCTGGATAAGGACTTATCAGCTGTGTCATCAGCATTCACCTCCCCAGAGGGAGGGATCAAAGACTCATCAGGCTCTTCAGAAAGTTTAGCTACTTTTAGCATGTGTAAAGTTAAAGGAACTTCAGATGCTAATGGTTTTTGAAAAGAAGCAGTTGATATGGTGTGGGGTTTTACAAGAGTGAGATCATTGCTGATATACTTTTCTCCAAGCAATTTTTCATAAATCGAGGATAAAAATCTTGTATAGCAAATATTCGATTCCATGTTCTTCTTCCTATTTTGAAGCTTATGAATCAAGTCTGAGAAAATAATCGCCCCAATGTCAATTTCCAACCCTCAGATAAGATAATATGCAATGGTTTGTTGATTAAGGTTCATTTAGTCATGTGATCCCTGCATCCTACCCAAACACTTGATAATATACTGCATGAAGAGTTTCCAAATAGGTGTAAAATACTTTATCTTTAGGGGTGAAGAATTAACAAGGACAGTAGATGAAAGGGTTGGTTTGTCCTTGTTAATTAAACCCAAGGTCGCCAGCCCGGCCCTTACGGTCTCCTTGGGAGGTAAAGGAACAACATCCTTACAAATGGGTAGGCCAATGGCAGATATGAACTCATCTTGAGTAAAGGTTAGGGATTTGTCACACCATGAGAGTGAGAAAGTAATGGTCTTGGTCGCCTCATCTACCTCCGTAGTATACCAAAACTCCTTAAGGTATTCAACATAGATTGCAGAGGGTTGAAGGGTTAGGGCTTTACTGATGCAACAATTCAAGAGAAAACTAAGCATGGGTCGGTACAACTCGTTTGGGTGCTCAAGAAGAGCAACTGCATTATTAAAGGCGATGATACCATCCTCACACTTGAAATTGACATTTGAAGATGGTGGAAGTTGTTGTGATTGTTGGGAAGAGGTTGATTCTGAAGCCATTTGATTATTTGTTAAAAAAACTTTGCTTCAACTTTTGGATGAAAGGTTTTGTAAGAGATGATGAAAATGGTGATTTAAGGTTTTGAGTGAATGAGAAAATGATGTGTGTGTAAAAGGTGAGAAGTTTATACCACAAAACAATTTTATGAATTTGAAAATAAAAATAAATTGAGTTCCGCATTAAATGCGAGTGGTAAAACTATCACAAAACGTGGGTCCCCATGACCCTTCGAGTACTGTTATTTACACATTTTCAAGAAAGTTGGTAGAGACCGTTTGAGTAAATCTTGAATTAAATATTGAGAATGTTTGTCTTTTAACTTGGTAGTTACATTTAAGTTACCTTAAAACATTTAATATTCAAATCAGATGACCACTTAAAGTCTTTTTCTTATCAGAGACCTATTTTTCAATATTGAGCATACCCAACTCGGCTACCAGTCTAGTAAAGCTAGGCTTAGCTAGAGGCTTGGTAAAAATATCAGCTAGTTGCAAATCAGTGGGTACAAAATGAAGCTTAATATCACCTTTTAAAATGTGGTCTCTGAAGAAGTGATACCTGATGTCAATATATTTTGACCTAGAATGCAATACTGGATTGTTTGATATGGCAATGACACTTGTATTATCACAAAATATGGGCACCTTGTCATAGAGAACATCATAGTCAACCAGCTGACTCTTAATCCAGAGGACTTGAGCACAGCACCCAGCGACAGCTACACACTCAGCTTCAGCTGATGACATTGCCACAGAGCTTTGCTTCTTTGCACTTTAACATACTAACTTTCCACCAAGTATCTAATAGCCTCCTGAGGTACTCTTTCTATCCAGGTTGCATCCATCATAGTCTGAGTCAGAGTATGCTTTTTGATCAAAGCCTGATCCTTTTGGATACCAGAGGCCAAGATTTGGAGTTCCTTTGAGATACCTAAAAATTCTTTTTACAGCAACAAGGTGGGATTACTTGGGGTTAGCTTGGTACCTAACATAGAGACATGTGAATAATTAGATATCAAGTCTGCTAGCTGTGAGGTACATCAGTAACCCTATCATGCCTCTGAACAATGTCTCATTAATACAGACCCCTGACTCATCAGGGCCCAAATTGTTAGGGAGGAGCATAGGGTATTTCACTGAGGCACTATTAGCTAGATCATACTTTTTGAGTAAATCTTTAACATATTTTTCTTGACAAATAGAGATTCCTTTGAAATCTTGTTTTATTTGAAAACCCAGAAAATAAGTTAATTCTCCCATCATACTCATTTCATACTTTTTGGTCATTAGTTTCCCAAATTGCTTACTAAGCTTAGCACTTGTTGACCCAAAAATAATATCATCTACATATATCTGTACAATTATAACATCACTCTTAGTTTTATAAGTAAAAAGAGTGTTGTCAATGGTACCTCTGACAAACTTGTGCTGAATAAGAAATTTTGAGAGAGTTTCATACCATGCTCTGGGGGCTTGCTTTAGCCTATAGAGAGCTTTGTCCAACTTACAAACATGATTGGGAAATTCACTGCTTTCAAACCTAGGAGGTTGTTAAACATACACCTCCTCTGAGATTTTCCCATTCAAGAATGCACTCTTCACATCCATCCGATATACCATAAAATCCATGTAGGCTGCATAAGCAAGAAAGATCCTGATGGCTTCTAGTCTTGCAACAGGTGTAAATGTTTCTTCATAATTAATCTCTTCCTGCTGATTATAACCCTGAGCAACCATCCTTGCTTTGTTCTTAATGACAATCTTATTTTCATCCATCTTGTTTTTCCAGATCTATTTGGTCCCAATTATGGTTTTACCATGAGGTTTAGGGACCAAGGTCCAGACCTTGTTTCTTTCAAATTGAGTCAGCTCCTTTTGCATTACAATAATCCATCCTTCTTCTAGAGCTTCAGTAAGCTTCTTTGGTTCCATTTCAGAGAGAAAGTTAACATACAGACATTCATAAGATGATGCAGCTTCTGAGTCTCTGACCCTACTTCTTGTGGTGATACCATCAAGTGGTTCACCAATAATGTTAACTAATTCAATGTGCTTTTCTCTTGACCATCTGTCTTGAGGAACTGGAGGTTGAAAGATGTCTTTAGCTGAGGGTGAAATGATTGGTGAGGGTTGAACAACACTGATTGGTTCACTTAGGACTGTATCTTAACATTCAGCTGACTTAAGATTGTTAGTTGATTCAAGATGGTTAGCTGATTCAAGATGGTTAGCTGATTCAAGCTGATTATGATCATTGAGAGCTGGGTGATCATTAGCATCCATGAACTCAGGTGGATCTTTAGGGGTGACAGAGATCTGAAGAACGGGTGTTTCAGAGGGTGTGGTGTTTTTATATGCAGGAATGTAGGGAAAGTACTCAGTATTGCCAGGGCACTGAGTAGCTTCACTCCTTGGTTTAAGGAATTCATCATCTGGAAAGGTTCTGTTTCATTGAAGTTGATTTCATCACCTTCTGTACTAGATTGAAAAATGGCTTCATCATCTTCGCTGAATGTAACATGTACTGTTTCTTCCATTTCTTGTCTTCTGATGTTAAACACCCTAAAAGCTTTAGCCACAAAAGAGTAGCCAAGAAAGAATCCATCAACAGCTTTTTCATTAAACTTTCCCAAATGGTCCCTATGATTGTGAATATGAACAAGACACCCAAACACATGGAAATAGCTGATATCAAGAGATCTTCCTCTGAACACATCACATGATGTCTTCCCATGCCATTTTATAACGATGAGTCTGTTTTAAGTGAAACAAGCAGTATTGACAGCCTCTCCCCAGAATTGTTTAGGGAGTTTTGTTAGCCTTAAAATATGTTGACTTATACGGAATTACATTAGTTTACAATTGACTTATACGGAATTACATTAATAATATGGCTTACTTTCATTTTTATCCTCCCTAACCTCCGGATCGTGTATGTTTTAGGCTTAGAATCTTAATGTTAACAATTGGCATCAGAGCCTAGGAGGAATTCGTGTTTGTGTGGTTCCTTATTTAGGTGGATTCTTGTTTTTTTTTGTTCAAAATATTGTGAAAAAAATCAAGATTCGTGCTTTGTTTGTGGTTTGATCTGTAAAATTGTTGTACTTTCATGTTTAGAACAACCTCTAGTAGCTTATCTTCAAGTCCTACAGCTTATTCCATCAACCTTTTGTGTTTTTGAGCTTATTTCGAAAGTTATTAAAACTTTTCTAAGTAGCGAGTTATGGTTGATCGTCGTAGCGAGTTGAGATAGGTGGAACAGGACAAACAGGTACGACAGCGACTTGTGTACTTTTTTGACATCGACCTTTTTGGCAGCTACTACTTAGCAAGTTGGGAGTAGCGAGTTAACAGGTTTTTCCAACGAGTTGGGAGTAGCGAGTTAACAGGTTTTCCAGCGAGTTAGGAGTAGCGAGTTGACAGGTACTACTAGCGAGTCAGTACATCGAGTTGACATGTATTCCTAGCGAGTTAGTACAACGAGTTGACAGTTGTTACTAGCAAGTTAGAGCAGCGAGTTGATAGGTCCTACTAGCGAGTTGGTTTAGCGAGTTGAGAGGTATATTAAAGAAATTTACCAAGGTCAAAACCAAACATTATGCTACCCAAATTTCTCCAAAGTAGCGAGTTGATAGAGACCTTCAATCTAGCGACTTGTCATTCACTGTAGCGAGTTATCTTAGCGAGTTGTGACAGGGAAAAATTGAAGACCATATCTAAGCTAACTACTAAACATTACTCTGCTGATTTTAAAACTAGTTAGTGATTTGTCATAATTCCCTAGCGACTTGATCATAACACCAAATCAAAAAATGTGTACATCCGAGACTTAGTTGACTTTGATGTTACCAGGTCAACTTCCAGGGGGAAGTAGTGTATTCTACTTCACTTAGTATGGTTTGTGAAGTATTTTGTATACGTGAGAAGAAGTGTTGCTGATTTCTCGCATGTACCCCCAAATGAATATTCACCAAGACCCAATGACAAGAAGCAATAGTGGTATTTGGTATGGCTTTTCTTTTACAAAATTCCGCTGTGCACTTTGAATGTCAAAGTTAGAAGATCGTTCGAGCTACATCAATGTTTCAGAATCTACTTAAGATACGGATGTTGGTTTGGGGGGAAGTTGATTCAGAAACTTTGTCAAAAAGGAGTTAATGAAGAATGCTTTTTAGACATGCTGCATGAATTGGGGGGAAGTTAATCCAACTCATGCATACTACAATGGTTCATGTATAAGTAAAGACACTGAAGATCCAAGCTGGAGTACAAGTTTCAAGACAAGAAGAGCTCAGAAGACATCTTCAGCTTTGGAAGCGCCTTGGATGTCATTATATTATGTTGTATTTGTACTTGTGAGGAACATTGTAAGTAATTTCGTACGTCCACATATTGGGGGAAGATTGTTAGCCTTAAAATATGTCGACTTACATGAAATTACATTAGTTTATAAATAGTCAAACACGCAGGGACTAGATTAGACATTATAGTATAGTTTAGTTATGGTTGGACTATATATACCTCCTCCATACTTCCATGGAGGGGTGAGGATTCATTGTAACACATTTTATAAGGTGTGGGTGTGTGTTTTCTTCTCTTCCACCACACACATCTTCCCTTTTACTTTCATTCTCAATAATATGGCTTACGTTCATTTTTATCCTCCACGACCTCCAGATCGTGTATGTTTTAGGCTTAGAGTCTTAATGTTAACAATTAGCATCAGAGCCTTGGAGGAATTCGTGTTCGTGTGGCTGCTTATTTAGGTGGATTCTTGTTTTTTTTGTTCGAAAAGTTTGGTGAAAAAATCAAGAATCGTGCGTTGATTTGTGTTTTGATCTAAAAAAAAGGTTGTACTTTCATGTTTAGAATAAGATCTAGTAGCTTATATTGAAGTCCTTCAGCTTATTTCATCAACGTATGGTGATTTTTTGCCGTTTTTAGATGAAAAACCAAGTTTTTCATCCTAGCGAGTTAAGGTTCTGTTTGAAGATCTTCGTAGCGAGTTGCGGTACTGTTTTGGCGAGTTGTCAGATTCGTACACTGTGTCAGCGAGTTGTCAGATTCGTACACTGTGTCAGCGACTTGTCTTCTAGTGCAGGTAGCGACTTGAGTTAGCGAGTTAACGTTTCTTACAGGTAGCGAGTTGAAGTTAGCGAGTTACAGGTTTTAAAGATTTTTTATTAGCGACTTAAGGAACATTACTATGCCAAATTTGTCTCTTGCTAGCGAGTTGAGCAACTTTCATCATAACGAGTTATATATAGCGAGTTGAGCAACTTTCGTCATAGCGAGTTGTATTCAGCGAGTTGATAATAGCGAGTTGCTGTTAGCGAGTTACATGTTTTTTAAAGATCTTTCTATTAGTGACTTGAGGAGTGAAACTCTGCCTATTTTCTTTCTTCATAGCGAGTTGTCAAATCTCTTCTTAGCGAGTTGCCAATAGTGAGTTACAGGTTTGTTGAAGAATTTTTTTTAGCGAGTTAAGGCAAGACACTCTGCAAATTTTCTTTCTTAGTAGCGAGTTATCAAGTCTCTTCACAACGAGTTACAGGGTAGCGAGTTATGGACTTTTGGACTCTTTAACTTTTTGACTAAATTTTCAACTTGACAAATGTCAACCTGTAATCATAACAATCAGAACAACTAACACCAAAGCAAAACACAACACTTAATCCTAAAACGATCCTTATAAGATTCACTAAAACGACAAACGGCTAATGATTCAGACTATGATGACAAGTGATCACGAAGTTGATTTGGTATCCCTTATTTGACATTCAAGTGAGTTTCACAAAGGCGTCTACTTATTTCATCATCGAGACTTCCTTCTATTTTCTATCCCTTTTCTTCAAACCCAATCTATCGATTGATGACTTGCTTGAACGTATACAACAGATGATTAAGACTTGGATTATCTAGTTATTTCCTGATGTAAGGAGTTACATTGTAGTACTCAGTGTCACACGCAGATGTCGATGTGGATAATTTCAAGAGGTGTTGTACTTCTTATACTTTTGATGGTGGGTATAAAGTACTTATAGATTTAATCTTGCACCGTTCTTCAATCAACAATCGTGCAAGCTTAAGTAACAAATTTGGGGAATTCTACTTCATTTTCAAGTTTGGTATATCAGGTTTACTTCACCAAGTGGTCACAACAATAGCCTACAGAATACGAGGTTGGTAAGTTAGCCAGAGAGTATAAGGTTGAGATGTAATCAGCAATTATTACGGGATATTAATGTGCTATTCCAAGACAATGGTACTTCACAGTCTAAGCAAAATTTTCAAAGTTCTTCAACGACATTCATAACTTATCAAGATTTGTGCTTATGACAAGAACTTCTCGAGTATATGGACGTACACGACAATGATGCTTCCGAGAGTTCGCAACCATCATGGGGGAAAATGTGTACATCCAGGACTTAGTTGACTTTGATGTTACCAGGTCAACTTCAAGGGGGAAGTAGTGTATTCTACTTCACTTAGTATGGTTTGTGAAGTATTCTGCATACATGAGAAGAAGTGTTGATGATTTCTCGCATGTACCCCCGAATGAATATTCACCAAGACCCAATGACAAGAAGCAGTAGTGGTATTTGGAGTGGCTTTTCTTCTATAAAATTCCGCTGTGCACATTGAATGTCAAAGTTAGAAGATCGTTCGAGCTACATCAATGTTTCAGAATCTGCTTAAGATACGGATGTTGGTTTGGGGGGAAGCTAATTCAGAAACTTCGTCAAAAAAGAGTTAATGAAGAATGCTTTTTAGACATGTTGCATGAATTGGGGGGAAGTTAATCCAACTCATGCATACTACAATGGTTCTTGTACAAGTAAAGACACTGAAGATCCAAGCTAGAGTACAAGTTTTAAGACAAAAAGAGCTCAGAAGACATCTTCAACTTTGGAAGCGCTTTGGAAGACTTTATTTGTGTTGTATTTGTACCTGATAGGAACATTGTAAGTAATTTCGTATGTCCACATATTGGGGAAAATTGTTAGCCTTAAAATATGTTGACTTATTCGGAATTACATTAGTTATCATTAGGCTAGACTCACAGGGACTAGAATTGTTAAGTTAGAATAGTTTCCCTTGTCTTGACCTATAAATACCCCATCCATACTTCCATGGAGGGGTGAGGATTCATTATTATCTCATTAGTGTGTGTCTTTCTCTCTTTAGAAAACACACATCTTTCCTTTTTCTCTCTCTAAATAATAATATGGCTAAGTTCTTGTTTAATCCTCCCCGACCTCCGGATCTAGTTTAGCTGGTGATCTCTTATTACTTACAAAAGGGCACTTATTTCCGACTAAAGTGAAGGTCCTACCTGTAGGTTTCTAACTATATCCAGTTTCATTGAACACCTTACCCATAGGTTTCCATACTTTTCTGATTTTATTTCTTTTAGATTTAGATTTAGAACGCACATTCACATAATCAATAACAGACATAACATGATTAGCATCAAACAAACATTTGTTATAGATAGCACAAATAGATTCAAACTTAGCATTTCTCACATAATGCTTAACATGTGCGTCACTGATAGGTTCAAAAACAGAATTCATCTTATTCAAACTAGATTTAACTTTCCTAGGGTGTTCTTCTACTTGATTCTTCTGATTGCTACTTGGTGGTCGCAAGATCCTATTTTTATATGTATTGCCTGAAGGCTTTGATCCGCTAGCACTAGTAGTGGTGTTTACTCTTGTAGAAGTCAACAAAGGCTTGTTAGAATCTTTGGTTCTTAGAGAATCAGTCTGCTTATGAATGTTTCTTGAAGATGTGACAAGTTCAGCAAACCTAACTTTTTTGTCCTTATTCATTAGTGTGACAACAACTAATTTCTCAGTAGGTTTCGTTAAACTAGGGCATGTCTTAGAGACATAGACTAACAATTCATGAACGCATTTTGTAAACATGCAAGCAGATTCTAATAAAGGTTCACTAGGATTTTGTTTTCCAGTGTATTCTACAAGTCCACGAAGGGTGTCAGTATTTTCTATAGTCTTCTCAAGATAAACCTCATGGGCATCCTTATTGTTCTTAAGTCTATGAGAAATAGGTTATATGTCTAGCTTGAACATTCCTGGAGCAATAGTGGCACTAGGTTTAGAAACATCAGTATTGACAATATTTTTTCCTTTAACTTTCCTTAATTCATTTTTCAATATTGCAATAGCAAAAACCTAAATCGTGCCCTATTGAGCCCGTATACCTTTTTCTTTCATTTTGACCCATTTCAAGAGTTAACGTTGCATCCAAGCACCTTAATGACTCACCTCCTTCACTCCCAAGTAGCTTACAAGGACCTCTCTTCCATTTCTTGGCCATAAATTGAGCCACATCTCCCTCTTTTTGCTCTATATAAGCCACGGCCACACAAACACCCTTAGCATCTTCCACATTGCAATCCTACTTATCTAGCCCTTCATACTCATACCATAGACTCTCCTCATCATCTCCTAGCTACTACACATGTCCAAGACTTGGCCATTAAGTTTCCTTGGTCCCTAAGGGTGGTTCTCACCTATATAAAGGGTGTAAACCCTTCATTCTAACTCATCCCCCACATCTTCTTTCTATAACCCACAATAGCAGCAAATCTCTGCTCAAGAAGGTCCTAAGAAGTCCCGAGACTATAAGTGAAGCAAAGAAACCAAAAAAAATAAACCCCAGAGTTGTTATTCTAGGCGTACGAAGCTAAAAGTCCTGATTTTGACCCATTTCCAAGCTATAAGCTCAAAACCCGGTTCCATAAGCTCATATTCTATTTTCATACCCTCATAATGTTCATATGATCATGCTTAAACTATTTTTAAAAGCTTTGAACTCAAAAACATATGTGTTTTACCTTT
>BQNB010162173.1:2479-14594 GCA_026074375.1 Tanacetum coccineum | reverse complement strand
GATTGAAGAGGAAGTCTATGTTTGTCAACCACCAGGATTTGAAGATCCAGACTTCCCTAACAGAGTATACAAAGTAGAAAAGCCACTTTATAGACTGCATCAAGCACCCAGAGCTTAGTATGAAACCTTGTCAACTTATTTGTTAGACAATGGGTTTCAGAGAGAAAAGTTAGACAAGACTTTATTTATCAGAAGGGACAAAGGTGATATTCTATTAGTTCAAGTATATGTAGATGATATCATTTTTGGCTCTACAAAGAAGTCATTATGCATTGAGTTTGAGAAGATGATGCATAAGAAGTTTTAGATGAGTTCTACGGGTAAACTCACATTCTTATTAGGACTGCAAGTAAAGTAGAAGGAGAATGGAATTTTTATCAGTCAAGACAAGTATGTGATTGAGATTTTGAAGAAATTTGGTTTTATTGATGTCAAGACAGCAAGCACACCTATGGAAACTCAAAAGGCTCTGCTCAAGGATGAAGATGGTAAAGAAGTGGATGTTCATTTATATAGATCAATGATTGGTTCATTAATGTATCTTACTTCTTTAAGACCTGGTATTATGTTTACAGTGTGTGCTTGTACAAGATACCAAGTCAACCCAAAAGTGTCACATCTTCATGCTGTGAAAAGAATTTTTAGATAGTTAAAAGGTCAACCTAAATTGGTCCTTTGGTATCCAAAAGATTCACCTTTTTATTTGGTAGCATACAGTGATAGTGATTATGCTAGAGCAAGTTTAGAAAAGAAGTCCATAACAGGAGGTTGTCAATTCCTTGGGTGTAGATTTATTTCATGGCAGTGCAAGAAGCAGACTGTGGTTGCTAATTCCATAACAGAGGCTGAATATGTAGCTGCTTCAAGTTGTTGTGGCCAAGTGCTTTGGATTCAAAATCAATTGCTTGATTATAGGTATAACTTTATGCATACAAAGCTCTATATTGATAATGAGAGTACCATATGCATAGTTAATAACCATGTTTTTCATTAAAAAAAGCACATTGAGATTAGACATCACTTTATTAGAGATTCCAATGAAAAGAAGCTAATTCAAATTATCAAGATTCATACTAACAAGAATGTTGCAGATTTGCTTATAAAAGCATTTGATGTAAGTAGATTTCAATATTTGATTGCTAGTATTGGAATGCTCAATCTTTAAGGTCTTGATTATGGAAAATGGTAAGCTAAAAAGAATTGAGAAAATTTATGAGTTGAAAAACAAAAAGAAAGCTATAAAAAAATAAAAACAGACAAAGTGATTTGGTAAGAAAAAGAATTGAGAGAAATCAAAAACAGACAGAGAGAATTGTGAAGTAGAAAGAATTGAGAGAAATAAAAAATAGATAGAGAGAATTGTGAGTAAAAAGAATTGATAGAAATCAAAAACACACAGAGAGAATTGTGAAGTAAAAAGAATTAAGAGAAATCAAAAACAGACAAAGAGAATTGTGAGTAAAAAGATTAAGAGAAATCAAAAACAAACAAAGAGATTTTGTGAGCTAAAATGTTAATTTGATGATAGAAAAGCTTATTAGAATAGAATTGGAGTTAATGCTGGTGATTCAAAGTTAATTCTACTAGGCATAAACTTACTGCTGCTGTTAAAAGTTAATGATGCTAAGCATAAACTTACTACTGCTGGGAAAAGTTAATGTTGTTAGGCATAACTTACTACTGCTGGTGAACGTTAATGCTGTTAAGGGTAGTTTCATAAATACTTCGATTAAGGGTTTCATTCAATCATTTAATCAATTTCAATCTTTCATATAATCTCTAATCATAAACCCTAACTCAATTTCATCATTCATCATCAAAACCCATCATAATGACGAACCTAAAGTTTGCTGATTCACATAATATGGTCGCGTTTTTGACTAAATCTGCTGAAAGTGAAGGATTTGAGCAGATAGTGGATTTTCTGAATGCAAGTTCTATAAGATATGCTTTAACTGTTAATCCTATTATATACACTTCATTTATTCAACAATTTTGGGCTACTGTCAAGATGAAAACTGTCAATGGGATAGTTCAGTTACAAGCCCTAGTGGATGGGAAGAAGATTATCATAACTGAAGCAACTATAAGAAGAGATCTTCAACTGGAAGATGCTGAAGGTATTAATTGTCTATCTAATGCTACAATTTTTGAACAACTTACACTCATGGGGTATGAAAAACTTTCACAAAAGCTTACATTCTATAAAGCATTCTTCTCTCCCCAATGGAAATTCCTTATTCATACTGTTTTGTAATGCCTAAGTGCTAAGACTACTGCATGGAATGAGTTTAGTAGCACTCTGGCTTCTGCAATTATCTATTTAGCCACAAACCAAAAGTTCAACTTTTCCAAGTATATTTTTGAAAGTATGGTGAAGAACTTGGATAATGTGTCTGGCAAATTCTTCATGTATCCAAGGTTTATACAAGTCTTTTTGGATAATCAACTCGAAGAGATGGAAACTCACAACAAGACTTATATTGCACCATCTCATACATAGAAGATTTTTGCTAACATGAGAAGGCAAGGAAAAGACTTTTCTGGTAGAGTAACACCATTATTTCCAACAATGGTGGTTCAAGCTTAAGAAGAAATGGTTAAAGGTTCAGCAATGCCAACTGATCCCCATCACACACCCATCATTACTCAACCATCATCATCTCAACCCTAAAGGAAACAAAAATTAAGAAGGCCAAAGAGAAAGGACACTGAGATTCCTCAGTCTAGTGTTCTTAGTGATCCTATAAATGTAGCAGATGAGGCTGTCAATGAGGAGCCTAGTATGCAACTTAAGGAATTGATGGATTTTTGTATCAAAATGCAATAAAGAGTGCTTGACATAGAGAACATAAAGACTACTCAAGCTCAAGAGATTACAAGTTTGAAACTGAGAGTCAAGAAGTTAGAGAAGAAAGGAGGGTCAAGAACTCATAAGCTCAAAAGATTATACAAGATTGGTAAATCTACAAGAGTAGTTTTCTCTAATGAAGCTAGTTTAGGTGATAAGGGGGATGCATCCAAACAGGGGAGGAAAATTGATGATATTGATGCTAATGCAGAAATTACATTGGTTGATGAAACTCATGAGAGGCATGATGATGATCTGATGTTTGATACAGGTGTTCTTAATGATGAAGAAGTATTTGCAGGACAAGATATGGCTGAAAAGGAAGCTAGTACTGCTGATCCAGTTACTACTGCTGGTGAAGTAGTTACTACTGCTAATGTTGAGGTTAGTAATTCCAGTCTCACTGCTGCTACAATAACTAATGTTGAACTTACTTAGGCTCAAACACTAGCAGAGTTGAAGAGTGCAAGACCCAAGACAAAAGGGGTTATTATGCAAGAGCTAACTGAATCAACTCCAACAATATCTTTACAACTATCATTACAGGCTCAGGGTCAAAGTTCAAAGGATAAGGGTAAAGAAAAGACGATAGAACTAGAGAAGCCTTTAAAGAAGAAAGTCAGATTAAGTTTGATGAAGAAGAAGCTTTAAGGCTACAAGCAGAGTTTGATAAAGAAGATAGGCTTGCAAGGGAGAAAGCTCAACAAGTAGAAGAAGCCAACATTGCTTAAGATGACATTTAAGAAAATATAGATGCTGACTATCAACTGGCTAAAAGATTGCAGGCACAAGAACAACAAGAGTTGATAATTGAAGAGAAGTTTACTTTGTTTCAACAACTCTTGGAGAAAAGAAGAAAATTCTTAGCAGCAAAAAGAGCAGAAGTGAAGAGGAATACACCACCTACAAGAGCTCAACAAAGGAGTATTATGTGTACTTACCTGAAGAATATGGCAGGATGGAAGCCCAAAGACTTAAAGAGCAAGTCATTTGCCAATATTCAAGAATTATTTGATAAAGATATGAAAAGGGTAAACACATTTGTAGATATGGACACAGAATTGGTGGAAGGTAGTAAAGTAAGAGCAGAATGCAGTCAGATAAGAGAAGAAAGCAGTTTAAAGAGAGCAGGAGATGAGCTAGAGCAAGAGAAGGAAAAGAAGCAGAAGGTGGATGAGGATAAAGAAACAACTGAACTTCAAAGTCTGATAGAAGTTATTACTGATGAAGAGGAAGTAGCAGTTGATGCTATACCTTTAGCAACTAAGCCTCCAAGCATTGTTGATTACAAGATCATTAAAGAAGGAAAGATCAGCTATTATCAAATTATAAGAGCTGATGGAAGTTCAAAGAGGTACTCAGCCTTTATTTAGATGCTTAGAAGCTTTGACAGGGAAGATTTGGAAACTCTATAGAAATTTGTTAAAGCTAAGAATGGGTATACAAGGCCAGAAGAGGGATATGAGAGAGTGTTATGGGGTGATCTAAAGAGAATGTTTGAACATCATGTAGAAGATCTAGTGTGGAGGAATCTACAAGGAAACAAAGTGTTGGTTTAGAAGCTATTTGATTCTTGTGGAGTACATTTTGTGAGGTTTCAAAGTCTGCATGTCTTTATGTTAGTAGAGAAGAGATATCCTCTTACACCTGCTACAATCACAGAGATGTTGAATAAGAAGTTGCAAGCTAATCATTGGAATGAAATGTGTTATCAGCTTCTTAAGCTCATCACAAAGCAACTCAAGAATCAATGAAGTGTTTAAAAACATCATCCTAGTGATTAATGAAGCTTTTAATGAAGAAACTTGATGATTTTGAAGATAAATATCAAGTTTAAGGGAGGATTATTGGGATTAAAAGACTTCTTGGTGATCTTAGAGTTACTGCTGCTCAGTTAATGCTGCTGGTACAAAAGTTACTACTGCTAGTATTCAAAGTTAATGCTGCTGACACAAAGTTACAACTACTGAAAGATTAAAACTGTTGAAAGGATAAAGACTGCTCAGAGAAAAGATAAAGATTGCTTATGAGATATGTATGAGATATTTTTGTAAAACATACATGTAAGTTATTTGTTTAAAAGATCATGATAACTTAGGAAAATATTGCAAGCCAGTTAGGACTCCTTGGTGTATAAAAGGAGGTCCTAGGGCATAGAATTAGATATCTAGAAATCTTTTATTTTGATATCATTATAGCTTCAAGGTTTTGTAACCCTAATACTGGTTAGAGTATTCGTATTAATATATTGAAGCTTTTGTTTGTTAATCTCTGTGTTTATTAGTGTTACTGTTTCATTGAAGAATTCTTCTTATATTAAAGATTGGATTCCACATAATCTTTAGTATTATCAGACAAAGTTTCTATCATAGTTGTATAGGATTTATCTTGCATAACTAAACCTTACATAAGCTAAGGAATTCAAGATCCATTCAAGTAGGATCAACAACAAATTTCTTGGAAGTCCAGTGACGAGGACGATGATGACAATGCTCATAATGAGGATGATGATGGTCAAGATGATGATAATGAACAGACTAAATCAGTCAATAATGGTGATGACTTTGTTCATCCTAAGTTCTCCACTCATGATTAAGAAGAAAGACAAGATGACGAAGATAAAGAAGAAGAGGGTTTAGATCTGAGGGTTCAAACACCTTCTCATTATGAATCCATTGATGATGAAACATATGATGAAGTAACTCAAGGAGACAATGTTGAGGAATAAAAGCTAGATAAAGAACAGACAAATGAAGAGGAAGAAGTGAACGAAATGTACAATGATGTGAACATCAATCTGGAGGGAAGAGATACTGAAATGACGGATGCCTTATTAGTTAATGTTCAAACTACTCAAGTCATAGAAGATACTCATGTGATAATAACAGTTGTCACTCCTGAAGTTCAACAGCATAGTTCTTCTGTATCATCAGGCTTTATCTCCAACATGCTTAACCCTAATCTGGATACAAGTATTGACTCCATTCTTAATTTAAACACTGAGTCAACTTCTCTGGTAGATATTCCCGTCACTACGAATGTTGAAATGCCTCCTTCATCTGTAACAACACCTCCTCCACTACCTATTCCTCTCATTTACCCTCTACAACAAACACCAGTTCCCATACCAACAATTGTTCTAAGTTCCTCCCTATAAAATCTTCCAACCTTTGGTTCCTTATTTAAGTTTGAATATAGAGTAAAAGCTTTAGAAGATGACTTCTCGGAATTCAAGTAAACAAACCTACTTGCTAAAGCAGTTTCATCAATTCCCAGTATTGTTGATAAGTACCTTGCCAACCAGATGAATGAAGCTGTAAAAGCAGCTATTCAACTACAATCAAAGAGACTTAGAAGCGAATCTCAAGCTGACAATGAAGACTTCATCAATAAAATTGATGAAAATATAAAGAAAATCATCAAGGAGCAAGCCAAGGTACAAGTTAAAGAGCAAGTCTCCAAGATTTTGCAAAGAATTGAGAAGTTAGTAAATTAACAACTTGAAGCTAAAGTTCTGATTCGTTCATCAAATGAAGCTAAGACATCCCATCCTATAGCAGCTAATCTATCTGAACTTAAGCTGAAGAAAATTCTCATAGACAAAATGGAGAATAACAAATCAATTGATAGATCAGTTTAACAGAAGAATCTCTATAAAGCATTGGTTGACACTTATGAATCTAACAAAGACATCCTTGCAACATATGGAGATACTGTCACATTTAAAAGATGTTGAGATGATGAGGATGAAGACGAAGAACCCTCTATTAGATCAAACCAGGGGTCCAAGAGAAGAAGAGCTAGAAAAGAACCTGAGTCAACTAGTGCACCAAAGGAGAAGACTTCCAAGTCAACTGGAAAGTCTAAAGAAGGGTCCAAATCTCATCAAGCAGAGGAGCCTACACACAATTTTGAATATTTAGAAGAACCCGCACATTAGGAGTTCAATACTAGGTTTACGAAAGATCAACCTGTTGATGACACCACTCAGCTTCCTGATTGGTTTTAGAAACCAGCAAAACCTCCAACTCTCGACTGTGATTAGAACAAGACTTTGCCTACTATTCATGGACCAATTCAACCTTGGATAAGTACTTTGGCTCGAAATGAAGATCCTCTAGAGTCATTTGATGAACTGGTGGATACTCCTCTAGACTTATCAGCATTCGTGTTGAATTGGCTCAAAGTTGATGCTCTGACTTCAGAATTATTAGCCGATCCAACATTCGAGTTAATGAAAGGTTCGTGCAAGAGTCTGGTGGAACTTGAATACTTCCTTGAAGAAGTCTGCAAAGCAACTACTGATCAACTAGACTGGAACAACCCTGAAGGATAGCAATATCCACATGATCTGCGTAAGCCCTTACCATTGATACCTAATTTACGAGGTCATTGAGTAATACCTTTTGATCACTTCATCAACAACGACCTTGCATATTTAAGTAGTGGTGTCTCAAGCCAAACTTATGCTACTTCAGTGACAAAGACAAAAGCTACAGATTATAAACACATCAAATGGATTGAAGACTTAGTCCCAAACATCATGTGGAGTCAACTGCTAATTATCTACAACAAACATGCACTCTGGGGCATCTCTCACTGGGACAAAAACGTCAACAATTCTATGGATACGCAGTTAACAAGGAATTTGCTCATGATGTCTACTCCAGAAATAGAATCATTAGAATTAAGAAGCTTACTATTGTCGAATGGTATAATTACAAACATTTGGAATGGATCACTCTTCGTAAAGATGATGATAAGCTGTATACATTCAAAGAAGGCGATTATAACAGACTTCGCCTTCAAGACATCAAAGACATGCTGCTTTTTCTTGTTCAAGGCAAGCTGACAAATCTCAATATTTAGGAACGTCTAGCTTTGGGTGTTTCATTGCGAATGTTTACAAGAAGCACTATCATCAGAAGGCATGTGGAAGATCTTTAATTAGGGATCAAAAGTTACCAAAAGAAGCTCAACCTCACAAATCTAGATATGTACAGAACAGATCTCAAACGAAAGACACCATATACAGCATACTCTAATCCCAGAGGCTTCGTATATCATAATAAAGACAAAAAGAACAGATTGATGCGTATTAATGACCTCCACAAGTTTAGTGACGGTATACTCAATGATGTTTGGTCTGCTCTTGATGATACTTTGAAGAGAATCTGGATGAAGTATCTACCACAGATAATCTAGAGAGAAGTAGACAAGGAAAGAGTAGGAGCTATGATTCAGGCTATTGATAGATAACTTAGGAACAAAAGGATAATAAGGAGCCTGGAAAAGTTCGTTGGTGGGAGACTATACGGGGAAGACCTACGGCTACTGGAAAGGACCATATGATTTATCCTATGCTGTTCTCATATCTCAAGTCAATCCTTGTAAATAATAAAAACTTGTGAATTTGTATATATGTAGTGTAGACTTAATGGTGATAATAAGGAGTGCTCGAGTACAAAATTTTAAAGAATTTCCTAGTAAATTCAAAAAATTTCAAATTATTGTACTCAGCACTGTCTTATATACCCTCAAATATTGAGGGGGGGGGGCATTAAAATGTTCCTGATAGATATTGTGTAAAATTTTGTCCCCAAATGTTTAATCAATTGATATCTAAAATATCAAGGGATTAACTTTTTGGATAAGGGGAGAAAATGTGATTAAACTGCATCTAATTTGTATTGAAATGTGATCATATAAAATGGAATCAATACACTCTACACCTAGCGTGTACTACGATTATGGTGCACATGTTAAGGGGGAGTTTTTAGTCATGATGAAAAACTTTCAGGGTGTAAATCTTTTGATATTTATATCAAACACTTTGATTGAACTTTTTTAATGATTTTGGAAGGATTGTGATGGAATACCTAAAATACTGACCATGTACTTAAATTTTTGGAGTTATAAGGTGGTTAGGCATAGGTATTCAAATCCCATGATCCAGCCAGAACTAGAGGGATCTACCCAGGGATATCCATTAGATAGTGTATAAGTCCTTAGGTATGATACAAAAGGAGAAAAAGTAAGAATCAGGAATAATGCCAACTGAGATAGAGCTAACATTGGAACAAACCCAACAAGGTGTTAGTTAAGAAGTATCGATAAGCATTGAAGGGGTTGAAGAATGAAAAATAAATGTAAGGATAAAGGGTGAAAAGAAAGAAGCCTTTCATACACTTAGGCAAAAACTAAGTCAATACATAAATTGTCAGAAAGACTAAGTTGTTGTTTGACATTGAAGACAGTCATGGACCCAATGACGCTATGCACAACCCTCCTTAGCCACTCAAGGTCTCTTAACAGACTCTTGTTTCATTTCTCACGGGGGTTACACGCATTTCTATCAACTTTCTCACTCCGAGTTAGTTGATATTGAAAAGGTGGTAGCCTCCGATCACTAAAACCAAAGTGCACTATTGAGTCTAGAGCCAAAAGAGATCATCTATAAATCTCATTAGGACACTAGTCAAAATTATGCTTTCTATCTCACATATTGTGAATAACAAGAAATATATAAAGAGTTCTACGCATTATCCTTGTGATTTTGCCAAAACATCAGAGTGATACTCAAGTAATCACAATGAAGATGGAAATCCTTCTTAAGCCAACATCAAACCAGCTCATTGTAGGTGACTTGTGTGATTCTATATGAATCAAACTTGTGACAACTGGAAAGAAACAATGGTGCGATTCTATATGAGTCAAACTTGTTCTAGGAAATGGATTAATGGTTGATGATGAATTTTTGAAATGATTAACACTCTCGATGTGTCACAAAAAAAATTTAGCAAGTGACATGATGATTGATTTTCAAATCAATTTTTCTATTCAATCAGTAAGACTTTGTCTTGCTGGTTCACTCATACCGTGTTGTCTGCTTTGAGACGCTCTGGTAATGAGAATGGCTAGTGCAGCTGCCAAACCCTGTCAATGATATTCTTTAGAATTCTACCTGATCACAGGCATTATTTATACTTATCAATGGGGAACCATGGTTATTGCAACCGTATTCGACGAAGTGACAAAGACACTCTCGTCCATATCTATTGATTATCACTAACCTAAACCTGCAGGTACTCCCGATGATTGGTGCAGCTGATTCTCGACGAGTCATTATTCATAGCCACATGCATATACCTGACCAACAAATATAAAGGCATCATGAAAGCTCAAGTACATGTTTCAAGACTTCTGCTACTCCGATATCATACGTCTTTCTTAAAGTGATGAAGTATTAAAGTCAAAGAATTTCAAAGAATTTCAAAGAAGTTTCCATCACTCTGATACCAAACGTCTTTCTCGAAGTGACGAAGTGTTAAAGTTAAAGAATTTCAAGAAAGATGCAACATTAAAGCTTTTCAAGTCAACAAATCAAGAAAGGTATAAGCATTTTAGTCTAAAAGTTACAAGTTTACAAGATGGCAAAAATAAATTATGCTTGGTTGATGGTCTCAAGATGCTCAAGATCACATATTCACATACAAGTCAAGATAAAGGAACAAGCTCAAGCCTAAAGTCAATGATGTTGATCCTAATCCTTGATCGATTTCTTAGCTTGTCTAAGGTTAAATTACCTTGGATAAATCTAAAATAACTTGTTGTAGATACTTTGTTTGTATACTAATGTGTATGCGGAATCTACACCTTAATATCTAGAAGTATAATAAATAGAATAGTAATTGTGAATGAATAAAGATATAACCAAATGCTCCAATATTATTAGATTAATCACACGAGTACTCTTCACTAGTACTAGGGTTTACAACCTTGAAGCTTTTCTAAATTGACTTGACAACTATGAGAACTTGTATATCAACTAATTCCCTAGACCCTCCTTTTATAGACTAAGGAGTCCTAATCGGCTTACAATATATACTAAAGATAAACATAAACTTATAGAATATTTTGATACAATCTATTCTATAATTATCTTCTATTCTTCATCTTCAAGTAATCCTTATCTTCTGGCAATCCATATCTTCTGGCATCTCTGACTTTCTTTAGCAGTATTAATCTTCGCTGACAGTACTAACTTTTCTTCTGACAGTACTAACTCATATCTTGAGCATTATTAAGTTCTTGAACTAGAAGTACTAACTTATGAAGATTTATTCCCAATAATCCTCCCCTAAACTTGTGATTTACCTTCAAATCTCAAGTTTCTTCTGAAATCAAATCTTCTAGTCTAGTCTGCTGAGGATGCTTCCAAACACTCTTCTACTGCTGTACTTGTGACTTGACAAACCTGATGAGCTCATAACCCATTTCACTTTGATGATCAACTTCTAGCCTTCTACTCAACATTTTTGAAAGAGTATCTTATGACAAAGGATATTTCTTTTCTACCATCATGTGAATCACAAAACCAGCATCCATTAAAAGCATATGAACTCCACAAAAATTATGTAACTTCCAGTTTATCAGATTCCAGTCTTGTTGATTTCTCCATATTTCATTTTCTTCATTTGGTTCAATCATTGTCTTCAGATCTCCTAAAGTAGTAAGTCATAACCTTCTGGACTTGCTGTCTGAAATCTTTCCTTGACCAATCTGTACAATTCTAGCACATCTTGCCTATCAAAATCATAAAGCATTGCACTAAATATCTTGTAATGTTTAACACTTCCATCTGTTCTTTTGATTTAATAATGGTATTTATCATTTGCTAGAATATGTGTATCATAGTCAACTATTGGATACTTTGTTGCCAATGATTCAATATCAAGACTTTCATCTTCTAGAACAATGTTCAAGTAAACTTGAAATTCTTCTTTCTCAGTATCATCTTCTAGCTTCTGTTTCTTAGCACTTTCTTCACTAAGAGTTTCTCTTGCTCTTTTCCTAGCAAGTGATTTCTTTCTACTTCCTCTAGTTGGTTGCTTTTGAACAAAACTTGAAGCTTCATCCTTTTTAACAAATTCTTGTTGAAGATCAAATCCTGATCTCTTTATTACTTCCTTTTCAATCTCAGAATCCTTAGGTACAAAAGCTTGATTCTGATCCCATACTCTCTTAAATATAGGTCTAATATCTTCATAGCTCATTCCCTTGAAATGACTCAGCTTGTATCCTCCCTGATTCTTCAAATACATACACATGTTCTTCCTCAAACACCTTCTTAGCTAATTCCTCATCAGCACTCATTTGAACTTGAACTCTCTTTTTGATTTTCTTTGAAGACTCAGACTCTTGCATAATTGCTTTTCCTTTATCCTTTGCTTTTACACCAGCAGTACTACCCAATTCACTAGC
>BQNB010162172.1:0-14594 GCA_026074375.1 Tanacetum coccineum | reverse complement strand
TGCTCTTTGTAAAGGTTTTGAACACAAATCACAAGACAAACACAAAAACTAAACACACCACTCCATGGCTCTGATACCAATTGAAGATACATGTAATCTTATGATCAAACCAAGAACAAGAGTGAGATGTGGGTTGTGATGTTAGAGAGAGAATGGATGGAAAATGGATGAAGTTTATTAAGATGGAATGTAACAAATGGAACAACCAACCCTCTCCAAGGCTAGGAGAGGGGCTTATATAGGTCCTATAGGCCGGCCCATGGGTTATGATGGGCTTCCCATGGGTCTTGGACCGGACTAGATTACTAATCTAATCACTACATAAACTACGAGCTAAGACTGTTACAACTTGGAAGTGGCCGACACTTTTTGTGTTTCCAACACCTCTTGTTCAGCTAGAGGTTTTAGTAAGTTTCCTTTGTTTTCCCTTTAATTTTCTATACTTAAATTTGCTTAATAGTATAAACTGCTTATTTGCTTATTTTATCTGCTTAATTGTGCTTTTTATTCTCTTATTGTGCTTAATAGTTATTAGTTTACATCTGTTTTAAGCTTTATAGTTATTAATCTTAGATTTTTAGTTTCTGTCATTAAATCTAAAAAAATCCAAAAATATTAGTTAAATTAGTGTAGATCCTAGAATTTTGCTTAATCAGTTGTTAGATCATGTTAATTAAGTTGGTTATAAGCTGTTAGTAATCTGGTTGTTAAGGATTAATCAATAGTTTTCAAAATCAATAGCTTAACAAAATCTGTCAAACCTGAAAGGGGTGTTTGGATTTAGCAAGTTTGACCCCAAAAAGTCAATGTAACTAGGTGAATTCTCTTTGGTCAGTTGAGCTTTCATTAATAATCAAGTTTTAACAAAGTTTTGAGGTTTAGTTTGTGCTCATAGTCATTTTATGGCTTAATTGGTTGTTTTCAGCACCAGGGCAAAAATTGCCTTTAGATTTGCTTGCTTAATTTTGATCTAAGAATCTTAGAATGTGTTTTGTGTTTGTGTTAAGTTTATACTTACTCAAATAGAGTATGTATGCAGTTTATTCCACTCTAGGTTGCTTGCATTTTGATTTTGGTGCATTTGCAATTTACATCAGCAGTGGAAACTCAGGTTACCACTGCTGACTTTAAGCTTCAAATTAAGCTAGGCATTGTAGGATTTAGGAGCTATTAGTTAAGTAGGATTTAGATTAGATATAGCTTAATACAATTTAGGTTTTAGATTTCATTTCCAAGCTTATTATCTTAAGTACATTTAGGTTTAAAAGTCACTAAAAATCCAAAAAAAAGCCAAAAACAGTAGGTTTAAGAATCTAGCTTTTAGATTTAAGTTTCTAGCTTTTAGCTTAGGTTTTTATGATTTGGTTACTTAGATATTAAATAGGTAAAGTAGTTTTCAAAAGCTGAGAGTCTAATATTGCTTATTGAGCATCTGAGCTTACATTGTTTTTGAGTTTTTTGATTTGTTTCCTGAGTTTGCTGCTTTAATCATCATTTTTAATTGTCTTATTATGTTTCCAGCTCAAATCTCTTTTCTTAATTAGCATAAGCACATCATAAGATCCTTATATCTTCTTTTTCTTTTTTAAATTGAGCTTAAATTGAGCTTTTTACAAGCTTATAAGAAAAACCAAGGGCAAACCCTTATTTACTGTAAACAGTTTATTGATAAGCTCTTTTTGAGCTTATTATTGGTTTTCAGAACAAATTTCTTTTAGTAAAGTTGTTCACTACAACTTAATCTACAACTTTCATTTTATAAGTTTTTCATAATAAGCCAGTTCGAAATTGAACTTATTTTTGGGCCTAAATGGACTTAGTTTGAAGTCGGGGTTGGGCCTCAGGGTAGAAAGTGTAACTTTTATGTTTTATTTGTTTCCCGTTAATCTTTTTAAGTGTTTAATTGCTCTTAATTGTTCATTTTTACTTGTTTCTTTTATTTGGTAGTTATATATCATCAAATTATCTTTGCTTTCATTCAAATCATAATCTGAGCTTAAACGTGGTTTCAATTGCACAAGTCATTGGGGAAATGACCTGGGTGATCATTTTTACCCGGTTTAATATACGTATTATATATTATATTATATATATTTTTAAGAGTAAATTTTATCAAGGGTAACTTGGTAATTTTCTTAATTGCTCTTTGGAATATTATTATTATAGTATATTTTACAAGTGTATTAAAACTCACAATCAGTTTTTGGCGCCGCTGCCGGGGATTTGTGTAAAGATTCCTTCGTTTACGTTTGTTGATTTGGTTTGAAGATCCTTTCGTCCTCGAAAGTTTTATTTTTGTTATATATTTCAAAAATCCAAAAAAAAATATATAGTTTTTATGTTATTTTAGACTTTTATAAGTTTAAAAATCATTTTTCTAAAATTTTAGTACTTAATTTGCTATTTTTTAGGATTTAATTAGATTAAATTAGTTTTTAATTCATAATAAATTCAAAAATAATCAAAAAAATGTTTTTCTTTTTCCTAAAATTTTCTTTTGTCCTATCTTAGGTTTAGAAATTTAGTTTACATTTTTAGGAGTTAAATTTAGTTTACTTGCTTATTTGTCGCGTTATATTTGTCACGTTAATTAATTTTGTGCTTTAATTGTCTTTAACTACTTGTGTTTAACTGTACTTTTAATTAGTAGTTATAGAAAACCCAATCAACATTCGAACCCATTCAAATCAGTATCCAAAATCAAGCGAGGTTTCAATTTCTCAAATCGTAGGAAAACGACACGGAAATCTTACTTTCGGGATAAATTTTTACTATATTATATATTATGTATATATTTTAAAGAGACGTGAATTTTCCTTATGGGAATTTCTTAATTGCTTTGTGGAATTTATTATATAGTGTATTATATTAGCGTCATATCATATATATATATATTTATATATATATATATATATATATATATTTATATATAGTAATATATTTATTATCTATATATGTATATATTTAATTAATGTATCATTTACTGTAATTACGTTTACATTATATATAAGTGTGACGTTTTAATTTTCGCGCCACATATTATTAGGGGGGGGGGGGGGAGTAGGGGGTGATCGCGCGTTGATCGTTGGCATTCGTTCTTCTTCCGTCGAGATTTCTTGATCAATGCTTATATATCGGTGAGTTCTTAGCCTAGCTTTATAAATTTAATGTTTTATTAAACCACGCGAGGGAGGTTACTGCTAGTTTTTATAAATTGTGCACAAGTAGTTTTTCGGTATGCTGGTGACCCGATAAATTTATTTAAATGCATGAGTATCTTTTGCAAAAGACCCCTATGTGAATCGTTAATTGCTTATGATTGGGCAAGCTATACAATTTATAGATCTTTAGGCTTGTAAATCGGTCCGGGGTATGAATCCATGGCGTGAACACCCATGTCAACGGACATGTTGTATTGAGATTTCAGTAAGTACGTGGCAATGTACCTAACTAATGGGGGCAAATGTTGATTTATTTTTCTTACTGCCGCTATTGTAGTCTAAATGAGCTCGGTGTGTACACGAGCTCATTGCATTAGTAGCTAATAACTTGGTGTACAACAAGTTACTCGATGATTATAAAACTTGTGTTCTAATATTTTTATATTCATATAAACTCTATGAATTCACTCAACGTCATCGTTGACATTTTTAGCATGTTTTATCTCAGGTAATCAAGGTTGATGGCATGGAATAGACGGGAGGAACGTTGCGCTAAAATTTTATGAAATATGTTTTATGCTCCATCTTGCAAACACTTTTATGTAATCGTTTTACAAAACTTATGTTATTTTGGTGACGATCTTGTAGACAACTTTAGCACTTTGATAAAAATGGTTTAATGTTTTTAAAACGTCTATTTTCTAGTCGTTCTTTATATTCTTATGATTTTATACTATGAATTAACACCCAAATAGTTGGTTCCGCTGCGTGTAAATTTGGTGGTTGTTATAATACCGGCTCTCTTCTATGTCCTTTCTTATCAGTTTCATTTCTGCATTGACTCTTTCCCTTACATTAGTGAGGACCATTCGGGTTAATTGGTCAGCTTTAACCTGCAGGTTCTTTATGGTAGTGTCAAGTGCCCTTAAGTTCAAGTCCGTATTTTCAATGAATTTCCTAATCCATTCATCATTCGCGGCTTGCTTTTTAATTGATTCATCATAGTATTTGATGATGGTTTCCTCCAAGGATCCTATATATTTGCTCTGCTCAACTACCTTGTCCTCTTTTTTTAACGAGGACACTTCTTTGGTTAGTTGTGCCCCTTCATAAATCTTGCAACCTACTTGAATAGCATGAATATTTTCTTTGAGTTTCTTCATATCCACGTTATCCGAGCTACCGTTGATACTTTTCCTAGTGGTTGCTGATGTGTCGTTATGTGTAGGTAATTTATTTATCAACTTTTACTATTTATATTTTGCCGACTTTACCTAAAACAACACTTTATCAGGCAGTGTACCCGATCAGATGTAGTTTTGTTGGTAAGTAGGTGTCGTACACTAGGCCGAGGAAGTCAATCTATGTTTATCAATATTTTGGTTAACTAAACTAGGTTAATTTAAACTATGTTAGTTCTAATCTATGTTAAACCTATGTTAGTCCTAATTCTAACAGATAAAGGGGTTTTTTAGTCTGAGAGACTGGCACAGGTTTTGTGGTAACTTAAATCAATTTAAGACACAATAACACACGCAAGCAGATTAACAAAAAATAGAAGAGCGTTCTAGCCAAATATAAGAAAACTATATTATCCATGATTAATCCAATTAAAACGCTGGTTTATTTATTTAGTGCAATGCGTGCTTATCTTGAGGCGGCATATCATTCCAAGATTTAGGCGGTACTTCTTTCTAAAACCTAGACACGTAGAATTCTGTCACAATTAAACGCAATCGCATTATAAAGCATCCCTACCTCGCTGATTATAATCTATCTTAGGAGATTAATAATGGTGATCTTATTAAACCTTAGCTCATGAAGACTTTACCCACTTACTGCTTAATGGCAATTTATATTCTAGTAGTCCACTATCTGAGTCTTTACCGAAGGAATTAATACGTTATCTGTTGATCCCAGGTCACCTGCTAGTCCAACTTGTTTGCATAAAACAAAGGTAAAGATAGGGCATTATTTATGTTCCTATTATTCTAGATATATAAATCACTATATGGAGAGCCTATTTTCCAGCGTCTAAGCCTACATTGGTTCGGTATCACTAGATCCAGTTGAATGATAGGTCGCATACAAAAGCACGTAACAAGTATAAATTGATAAACATAAACAACGATTCAACGATAAATTAAGTAATCGATATAAACAAACCAAACAATTAAATCTTCATAATCTTAGCATTAATACCATGGGTATTAGACCCTTTAACCACTTTCGTAATCAATACAAGAATAATAATTCAACCAAGGTAAACTAACCGAGTTAAACAAAATGTTACCTCATAAAATAAACGTTACTAAACAGATATAGGAGTATTACAGGGTGTTTCCTATAGAATTATAGCTTTTTGCTTGACCTTCTATGCTCTTCTTGTCTTTGATATCGACTTTTTGTGGTTAGGGTATCGAAAAAATATGATCAAGCACACTTAAAACTCATTTTTAGGCCTTCTATTTATACTGTCTGGAATTTGGTCGATACACTATATTGGTTGAGGTCAATACAGCGTATTGGGGGTTTCTTGGAGTAGGGCAAATGAAAACCAATCCTTCTATTATACGCCAAGTATACCCCCTCCCCGTTCCAAAACCCACGGTTCAATATCTTCCAGAATATTTTATTACTATATCTTAGATACGGCGTATATAAGTCTTATGGATACGGCATATTGGACTTTATTCTTCGTGGTTTCTTAGTTGAACGTGCAGCCATTAACTCCACGTCGTATCTTACTTGATGCGATTACCAAGGTATTGGATGTCAAAATAGTTTTTGTAGGATCCCGAATTCACACAAACATGTATAGATCTGAGACGAGAAGAAAGGTTTGAGAGTGTGAATGGTTGAGAGAATATAAGGTAAAACACACTAAGAGTATGTGTTTAAATGTATAGATGGATTACCTCTTCCAAAGTTGGAATTGGTATTTATAGTTCTTACAATCTCACGGGTTATTGTATCGGTTTCTATACTGGAAAAAGTATTACATTTACCCTATTAAACTACGGCATTTATTGAACAGTAAAATGCACTGGGTGACCGAGTCTTTTTCTAATATCTAACAATCTCTCCCTAAGGGAGGTCTTCCTGTAAAAATAATAAAATTAAGCTTTCAATCTCTCAGATTGATCTTATGTATAGCTCGTAGACGTTTGATTTTCATTTATCCTATCTTGTGAATCTGAAGTAGTGTACTTTTGACTTTTAGGCATTATCTTGACTTGTATGTGATCTTTGAGGCTTCTTAAGATCATTCATCCATCATAATCTATAATCATCTTCTGATGATATTTTGCGTCTTGTGAACTTGTGTCATTCTGAATGATAAGTTACTCACACTTTTCTTGATCTTGTAGCTTGAATATTCAGAGTTAGCGTAAGCTTTAAAATAGATTACTTGAGCTTTCATGATATCTTCGAATGTGTCGTTTGAGAATGAGCACGCGGTTATGAACTTGATTTTGTTGGTACACGATATCTCTATCTCCATCTTTAAAATAAAACAGTTAGCAATAAAGAGAAAATTGATTTGTAAAAACAATCGATGCGATACTTTGCAAAAGAGTTTTGTAACACAACGAAAGTTTTATTTGTTTTCCCAAAGTCCAATAACGTCAATGTGTTTATAAATGGCAACTAGTTTGATTCATGTATAATCGCACCGTTGTTGTTTTCCAGTTGTCATAAGTTTGATCCATTAAGGATCTCACAAGTCACCTACCATAAGCTTGTTTGAAGTTGGCTCAAGCAGGATTTCCATCTTCACTATGAATACTTTTGTATTACTCGGATGTTCTGGCAAAATCACAAGGATAATGCGTAGGACTCTTTTGATAACACTTGTAATCACAATGTATGAATAACAAGTAAATTAGAATTGTATCCTAACGAGATTAATTGATGATCTCTTGGCTCTAGACTCAAAAGTGCGTTTTGATTTTAGTGATCGAAGGCTAGAGCTGACTGCCACCTTTTCAATACCGACTTACTCAGAGTGAGTGAGTTAGTAGATTACATGTTTAGTCTATGTGAGAAATGAAACAGAAATCTTTTGAGACGATTCTGGTGGATTGGAGGGTTGTGCATTGCATCACTGGGTCCATGGATGTCACTTTCAATTGTCTAGCAATCATCTTCAGTGATTTTGACGATATGTATTGACTCGGTTTCTGCCCTAAGTGTATGGAGGGGCTTTTCTTTACACCCTTTATCTGTACAATTTTCTCATTCTTCAAACACCATTCAGTGCATTTATCGAGATTTTCATGATAGTACCTTGTTGGGGTTTTTTTTAGAAGCAGTACTAGCTCCATCGTAGTCGGCACTATTCCCTTTATTCTCACATTTACTCCTTTTTATCATTCCTAAGGACTTTATTCTAACTAGTACGATTGTTACTTGGGTAGATCCTTATGGTTCTGGAAGCGGTCATAGGAACGTGGTACCTAACCCTTCTTACAATCCTGTATAAACTTCGATAATAGTAAATAAATGGTCAGTCTTTTGGTACAGTTCACATTCGACATATAACCACTTTGACAATGTCAAGTTAGGTACTGTGATATAACTATCAAAGTGTTTAGTACACGATTTGTCTTTTTGCTTTTTATAGAAACAAATAACGAAGAATGAAAAAGACTAGACCGAAAACGGGGTTCGTTTGACCCAAAAACGAGTCAAGACAAAATCCCGCACCCGGACCGTTCTTTAAGAAATGAAAAGTTGTAAAAATGACCCTACGAAAAGTTTTATATTTTTCCTACAAACTATATGACAAAATAAAATTTTCTAAAAAAGAAAAATATTTTTTTGATAATTTTTGTATTTTTTATGAATTTTTAAAACTTTTAACTAAATTAAATTATAAAAAATATTAAATGACTTCGAAAAATTCTGAAAAATTTACTAAAAATACTTTACACTATGATTATTCTACGAAAAATAAGAAACACAAAATTGGCTTAAAAATAAGCTCGTAATAAGCTTTGACAGCTTATTAGCTTATAAGCCCAAAACCCCTTTAAATACCAAGCCCCTTGAGTCTTTAACGAAAAAGACCCAAGGGCGCAGCGGTATGTAGTGTTATAAAGGGGGACTGTATCGAGAGGTCTCGGGTTCGAGTCTTGCTCACCCGGACCTCTTGTCTTTCCCTCTTTTTTTTTTGAAAACTTTGTAAAGCAAAGTTGTTAAGCTCGTGGGGCTTAACAACTTTGTCAACTACAAGTTTTTGTGAAAAGCTGTAGATAAGCTGAAAAACAGCTTATAAAATGACAGAATCTAAAAACTTGGACTTAGCCTTTTTTTTTGGTCTTTTTCTTAAACTAACTTAACATATTACAAACAAATAAGCTAACTAAGTTTCAAATAAGCTAAAATAAACCTAAGGAATCTAAAAGCTAACAATAAGACAGAATAAGCACTTTTAAAGCTAAATAAGCTGGAAACTAGAAAACACTTAAATTTCTTAACTAAAGAAACACATAAGCACAAAATAAGCTAAATTATTCTAAATTAAGCTAAATTTAGTCCTAAGGGTCCTAATAAGCTATAAATGGCCTGGTCAAGCTAAGTCAAGGCTTAAATAAGCCTTGATAAGCCAATAAGCACAAACAGACTTAAGTTAAGTCTGTTTGGCTTTCAAGGTCTCAAGGGGGCTAGTTGAGGCTTAAAAATAAGCCATCAAATAAGCTTACTAAGGTCTGAAACTTAGAGGGCTTATACAAGAGCTTATAGGCTCTTAAAATAAGCCAAATTCTTGGGCTTAAGTGCTCTTAAAGCTTAAGAAAAAGGGGCTTAAAATCTCCCCTTTGCACCAGGGGAGATTTAAGACTAAACTCAAGGGCTTATTTGACAGCTTTTTAAAAGCTGTCAAATAAGCTCTAAATAAGAAAATAAGCCTAAACAGATAGAGTATCTTAGCAATAGAACTTGTGCACCAATTTTTGACTTTTAAAACTCATTTAAAACTGCTGATTTTTGGTAGTGAAAAAGGCTTTTGCTTTTTTAGAAACTGCTACTTAAAAGGACTTGGTGAATTTGACTCCAAAGAGTCAAATGACCAAAAGTGTTTGTCAGTTTGATTAAAACACACAAAAACAGACCTTTTTTGAACCTTAACTCAAAATCACAAGAGCTTATAAGATAAGCACTTGTGCCCTTTTTTAAAATCCCACAGTTTCAAAGTTAGCTTAGAAAAACTTTGGAAAACAATTTTAAAACTTTAAAACTTATGAGAATAGCTTAAAACAAGCTTAAAACTTAAGCTTAAACTAGCATGATGACATCAACCCATGCCAAAGCCTATTTTGACCCGTTTTCCTCTTAACCCAAACACCCCTTAAGTCTAACTGTCCCAACTTTATTTGTACTTAAGAACTGACTTAAAAACTAATTCAGCTAAAACCTTATATCTACTTCTACTAAAAATAACCTACTTAAACTATTTTAAGACTAAAATCTAAAGCTTATGTTTCAAAAATAAGCACTTTCTCTCCTAGCTTATTAGTACTTAATGACAGAATTAAAAGATAATGAAATCTAAATGAATTTTAGACTAAGACAGCTTAAAACAATTGCAACTATAAGCTAACTAAGCTAAATGCAACAGGATTAAGCATAAGAATTCAAAAGAATAAGCAATATGTAATAAGCTATAAATGCTAAATTCTAAAATCAAAAAGCTAGAACCTGTGAACTTGTAGTCTCAGTTACAAGCCACTCTTGTTGAATGAGTGGCTTAAAAGCATTTACCTAAGTGGCACCTTGCCTCTAAACCTGAGCTATAAGCTCAATAAGCTGTTAAAAGCTTATTAACTCCAAATAGCTTCCAAAATGAATCCAATGTACTCAAATGTCCATGTTTTGATGTAAATTGAACTAAATGAGTAAATGAATGCCTTAAAACAAATTTTAACTGAATTTGAGCTTTTTAACAAGAATAAGCTAGAACAACTCTTTCTTTCTCATTTCTAGTTCCGATTTCGTGATCGATTGTATGAAGTGAAGTGTTAACGGGATCCTACAAACTGTCTTTGGTTTCATCTTTTGAGAATGATACCTTATGACTGAAGGATCATTCCAATCTATCTGCTTAGAAGACTTAGCCTCATCCATAGCTCTTTGTCTTTTCTCTTCATCCCATTGTCTTGCAATCTCTCCATCTCTTGCAATCTGAGCTCTTTGTTCCTCATTCATTTGCTCTTCAAGTCTGATAGCTTCAGCAAAACTTAACCTTTCTTGTTCAAGCTCCTTCTTAGACTTCTTCTTGGGCTCAGACTCTATTATTATGGCTTTTCCCTTGTCTTGTCTTGACCTTTTCTCTGCACTCCTTCTTGTATAAGTAACAGTTTCTCCAGCAATACTAAGGTTTACCTCAGCAGTACTAACTATTGGAACTTCTTCACTAGCAGTACATTTCTTTGCACCAGCAGTACTAACTCCATCACTTCCTTTCTCACTGCCTTCTTGATCTTGAATGACTTCAGTTGGAGTCACTTCTTGAATAAATAGTTCAGTTTCAGTACTTGCTTTTTCTTGAACCTCTGCATCAGATAATTTCCTCCCCTGTTTGGAAGAATCATCTTCAATGACTTCATCATCTGAAAGAACAACCCTAGCTTTTCTCCTTGCTTTCCTAGTTTTTAGTTAAGACTCTAGCTTCTTGACCCTGAGAATAAGCTTAGTATATGCAAAACTATAGGTTTTCTTTGTCTTCTTCAAGTCATCCTCCAATACTCCAATCCTGTCAGAAAGTTTGGTAACCAAATTCATCAATTCATTAAGTTTCAAGCTACCCTCATCACTTCCATGTGAGTGAACAACATGGAGAGATGAGTCATGGGGTGTAGGAAAATGGTGTTCTTCTCCAGGTGATGGATGTGTTGGTGATGGTTGGGTTGGTGATGGTTGTGATGCAGCAGCAGTGGTATTATCAGGTGAGTGTTGAGTTGAAGGTTCAGGTGAGTGTGAAGTTGAATGGTCAGGTGAGGGTGAAGGTGAAGATGTGATTCTGGAAGGTGAAGTAGAAGGTTCAGTAACATCTAGCATAGTGGGGAATTGAGCAACCTCCTGGCCTGAAAATCCCTTGGTAGGCCTCTTCATATTGTTAAACACTTTCATGCTAAGAGAGGGTATATGATATGTTCTGGAGTGTTGTTGAAGGTGGTGCCTCTGCATATCTAGGCATATTTGAGTGAACCTAGGGTACATCAAAAACTTATGGGGACTAGAGATATTGGACACCATATGCTCAAAAATCATCCTAGAGAAATTATACTTCCTATTGGTAGCTAAACAGATAACAGCAGTGGCAATGTTACTACTAAATAGCTCCCAAGCAGTCTTCTTTGGGCTAAGGCAATGAAGAATATTGTGAATAAGAAACCAACATTGAGGTGAAAAGGCACCCTTTTGAAAGGTTAACTTATCTGAATCAGTGTGATATCCCATAAGTGCCAATTGCTCAAAAATCTCTGAGTTGGGAATAGAAGTAATACCATCTTGATCAGCCAAATTGAGATGTCGTCTTAAAGATCCTTCGGTGATAGATAGTGAGTGACCATCAATGGTAGCATTAATCTTGACTTCTCCATTATCATTAGTAGAAGCTTCAGCAGACCTCCAAAATTGTTTGATAAACGAGACAGAAACAGCTGGCTTCTTTGTGAGTGCATAACAAATATGACTTCGATTTAGGAAATCGATGACCTGATGAAACCCTGCACTTCCCGTAGATTTTTCTAAAAACGCTACCATGTTGTGCTTGTCACAAAACTCCAAGTTTGCCATGAATAAAACTGTGAGTAATCGAGTAGAATATGATCGTGGATGAATATATGAAAGCTGGAGAAAGTTAATTATGATTTAAATAGAGAAATAGAGAGATATGGTTTGATCAATTTAAAGAAATTAAGTTTATCGTGATTAAAGTGAACATATATATAGAAAGATCACGAAAGTCCAATTGGTCAAACCCATATAGCATATAAATTTGGCGAAAATATCTCACCGGCTCTATTAATTAATGAAAAATCTGTTAGGCCCAAACAGTACTAACGGCCATTTAGCAGTACTAAATTTGGTCTAGCAGTACTAAAATAAGCCTAGCAGTATTAACTTCTCCACCCATAAGCAGTACAAACTCCAAAGTTCTGTATTACTAAAAGAATAACTTCATACAATCTCTCTTTCTGTTTTTAAGCTCACACTTTATCTCTCAATTCTTTTGGCTCACTTTTCACTCTGTCTATTTTCCACACATCTCTCTTTCTGTTTTTAAGCTCACCAAATCTCTCTTTTCTTTTGACTCACAATCCACACAAAGTATAGTTTTTGGAAAACTACCAGCCATTAACGGATTTGATTAGTCTTTACCAATAGCCGTTTTCTTTGGACTAGCCAATGCTTCATTTTAAAAACATGGTGCATTGATGACCATATAGTTTTGAGTAAACTATCAACTATCAACGGATTTGAGAAGTCTTTACCAATAGCCGTTTGCTTTGGACTAGCCAATGCTTCATTGTAAAAACATGGTGCATTGATGACCATATAGTTTTGAGTAAACTATCAACTATCAATGGATTTGAGAAGTCTTTACCAGTAGCCATTTGCTCTGGACTAGTCAAATCTTGATGTCTATAAGACATGGTGAACTGATGACCATTTATTATGTGGTGTTAAAACCAACACTTTTAAGAACAAACAACATTCCTCCCCTCAAATAATGCATCATTGAGTAACCAATTTCACACTTCATTGTTTATCCTGAAAGAGTTAGCTCAAAACCAAGAAAAACATAATCTAACCATTTTTCTTATTTAACAGTATTAAATGTTACTAACAGGATTAACAGTGAGATATATAAATAACTAGCAGTACTAATTTACAAAGACTTAATAGTACTAACATTTAACAAACTTTACAAAAACAAACAAGAGATATGGGCATTAGGGATTTAGCATTTTTGAAAGATTAAATGCCAAAGAAGCAGAAATGAAGTATGTAAATGAAAAATGTGCGAATATTGTAATTTGCCAATTGAAGCATACATTAGTCATATGGAACTAGAAAAAGATCTGGTCGTGATATCCCCTCCGCTAACACGAGGTGGGTTTCAAACTAAGACGTTCCTTTACCTTCTAGGATTTGTGTGTTGTGATATCTCCCTTGGAAGAAAGGTCTAGGTAAGGGTTCAAACTAAGGCCGCCGATGTCTTAGCCATATTAGGAAAGATGGTTCGATGTGATTATCCCGTACTACCTAGCAACGTGGTGGGTTTTCAAACAAGAACACCGTCGTATGTTGATGATATCCTACTAGGGAGCAGGCTAGGTAGGTTGTTACAAACTAAAGCAACACATTCCTAGCTTTAAAGAACTTATATGAAAATGATAAATATGTTGCAAAAAGTTCTATGTTTAAAATCAGTTAAAGTGCCTAATGAGTAGTTGCTTTGATCGTGATTCATCTTGAATTATGACTATGAAGAAAAGTTGATCCAATGGTTGAACGAGCACAACAATTACAATAAACCACACATTCTAAACATGATAACCAAGTGGGATAAAAAGTTCACAAATCATAAGTATGAAGTGCTTAAACATCAAACTTAAATCAACAATGATCTTGTTTAATAGTTTAGCTTGGAGCTGTGAAAAGAAATCAGGGACGATGAAATTATCCGTCAGGAACGTCCGAAGATTAATTCTACGAACGTATTCTCATGTCTATGATCCCATTGTTGATAAATTAAGGAAGTCAAACATAAAAACAAATATATAATATATATATAATAAATATATATAATATATATATATATTATAGTATATATATATTAGAGAAGTTGTGTAAATATAAAAAAGATTGGGTGAATCCGGACTTTTGTCGAGGCTATTGATTCTTTTATTCCTTTGATAACCGTTACTACTTTTCCAAGTTATAGTCGGTCTTGGAATTCTTGTCTTCTTTCTTTGTGTTTCTTTGTAGACACACAAACACAGGTGTGTTTGTTTTGTGAGGGGGGATGATATATGTTTAATTACACATACCATTTTCCATTTAAAACGAACTTAAAAGAATAAAAACATACCAAAAATGCATTGTATTTGTATGTTTGCATTTGTATTGTGCAGGAAATGGATATCTCACAAAAAGACGAAAAACCAAGCAAAAAGCAACAAAACCGGACACGAGATGGAAAAGTGTGTGAAGGCGAAGCCCAATCAAAGTCAAGTCAACTCCGAGAAGAAAAAGCAAAGAAAAATGTAACTTGAGGGGTCAAAAATGCCAAACCCCTAAGTTATATTATTATATAAACCACAAGGGCTGATTATGCAAATTTGGGAAACTTCATTTATAAAAGAAAGAAAAGGGGAAAAAGAGAATGAAAAGAAGAAAGATGTGGAAGGGCTTTTCTTG
>BQNB010162171.1:0-11303 GCA_026074375.1 Tanacetum coccineum | reverse complement strand
CCAAACACACCCCTATGTCGTTTTCTGTTAAACCAAACACCCCCGTTTGGCAAAACTGCCAAACCAAACACCCCCGTTTGGCAAAACTACCAAACCAAACACCCTTATTTGGCTATTAAAACAGCCAACCAAACACCCTTAATTTCACTTTCACAGCCAAACGCACTCTTATCCATTTTCCGTTAAACCAAACGCACCCTGTTGCATTTTATAAATAATCAAACGCGCCCCTTTGTTGTATTTCAGCCAACCAAACACACCTTGTGTTGTTAAACCGGGAACCAAACACACCCTCGGGTATGGGGATCGGGTAGATAGGGTCACTAGGAGTATATTTGGTCTCGGCCAGAAAAGTCACAGCAAAACTTTTCCGGTGACCGGCGACGGCGGCGGCGGCGGCTGACCGGAGGGGAGGGGCGGTGGCCGGAATTGAGGGAGAGGGTGTAAGGCTTGTGTGTGTGTTTTATTTGTATAAAATGAAGAAAAAAGATATATATTTATATATATATAGTAAAATTCATAATATGAAATGACAAATACCCAATAGTCTAGGGTTCGTTTTGTAAGTTTTTATATAGTTTTTGATAACTATCGGTTCGGGACTCGTTTGAACGACTTAACGGATGATTCAACGCACGAAACTTGCGCCATTGTTTTCTAAATCATTTTTCTGATAAAAATGAGTATTCACTCGACTAATTTTCGTAAACGTTTTATAAAATTTATTTAAAACGTTTATTATTTATTTTGTATATTTCCGATAAACTTGTCCGTAAAATGATCCTTTTACTCGAATATTTGCGTCTTCAACAAACGTCACTGAATAAAATGTTAAATAATTTATTAAATATTCTTATTTAATAAAACGTGATAATTAAATGTAATTTAATTATTTTTGTGCCGGTACTCGTTCTTGATTCTAAAATCTTGCGAGGGCATTTCAGTCACCTTCTGACTGTTTTCGGGTCTCGGTCAAAACTAAAAAGTTGTCAGGAATGTCGTTTTACATCAAATTGCTTTAGAGTCCGAATAACGAAAACGTGAAACATGATTTAGCACTGCCTCGTTTTTGATAATTAAACTTTGGAATACACTCATAGATCTCTTTTAAATATGTTCCGAAAAAAAATTACCGGTTACGCGGTAATCGCTTTTATGAGACAATAAAAGACCAAAAGTCAAAAAGTCAAGTCAGACCCTAAAAGTCAAAGGGTAAAATCGTCATTCGAAATTTCAAAAATTCTCGGATGTTACACAAGCTATGATGGAGGCTGATAGATTACTGGCTGAGAGGCTCCAAACAAAAAAAAAAGAGGAGTTGACAGATGAAGAAAAAGGAAAACTGTTTATGGAATTAATGAAGAAAAGAAGAAAACATTTTGCTGAACTAAGAGCACAAGAAAAGAGAAACAGACCTCCTACCAAGGCACAGAAGAGAACTCAAATGTCTACCTATCTTAAGTACATGGGTGGATACAAACACAAACAGTTAATGGGAAAGACCTATGATGAAATTCAAAAGCTGTTTGACAAGGAGATGAAGAGGGTAAATACCTTTGTGGATATAAGTTCTGAGGTACAAGAAAGCAATGAAAAGAAGGAAGAATGTAGTAAGGAGAAAGCTAAAGGCAGCATAAATAAGATGCTTGGAAGGAAAAGAGCAGGGAAAGAACAACAGCAAGAATCTTCAAAGAAACAAAGACTGGAGGAAGATAAAGAGTCAGATGAAGTTGAAGAAGATGATGAAGCTGAGCTGAAAAAGCATTTGGTGATTAAAAATGATGAAGATATAGCAATTGATGCTATATCACTTGCTACCAAACCACCTATGATTGTTGATTACAAGCTTCTTAAAGAAGGAATAATAGTGCATTATCAGTTGATAAGAGCATATGGAAGCTCCAAGAGATATTCTTCAATGGTTAGAATGCTTTAGGGCATTGACAGAGAAGATTTGTTGACTCTTTGGAAGCTAGCCAAAACAAAGCATGGTGATATAAGGCCTGAAGATAAACATGAAAGAGTGATGTGGGGAGATTTTAAAGTCATGTTTGAACCAGACATTAGAAGTGAAGTATGGAGAAATCTACAAGGATATACAGTGACTATTTGGAAGTTGTATGATTCATGTGGAGTACACTTTGTCAGGTTTGGAAATATGCACATCTTCATGTTGGTTGAAAAGAGATACCCCCTCACACCAATAACAATCACAAATATGCTAAACAATAAACTTCAGTCTGATCATTTGAATGAGATGTGCTATCAACTGCTCAAGCTTATGGTAAAGCAGAAAAAAGGTAAATAAAAGGTTTGAATGCATCTTCCTAAGTATGTTGAAGACTTTTAAAAAAGAAACTTGAAGATTCAGAAGATGAACATCAAGTTTAGGGGAGGATTGTTGGGGAAGATTTTAAAGTCATGTTACCACTGCTAGTTACTATTGCTAGTATAATTTAGTACTGATAGCATAAAGTTACTGCTGTTAGTTGAAGTTAAGATTGCTCAGTGTTGAAGACTAAAATATAAGCTAAGTAGTTAGTGCTACTAGTAGTAAATGTTAAGAGTGCTAGTACAAGTTACTACTATGAGTATATATTAGTACTGCTAGTACTAATATTACTACTGCTAGTACTAATATTACTACTGGTTATGTTTATTAGTGCTGTTGGTGAAACGATTACAACTGCGTGAAGACTTTCTACTGTCAAGAGGATAAAGACGAATTAAAGAGATAAATATTGTTTGGAGAACAAGAATACTTGTGAAGATAAGTATTGAGATATTTATGTACAAGATATACATAATGTATTTATTTAAGAGATTATGTTTATGTTTAGAAAAGATTAAGATATCTTAGGAATGTATTGTAAGCCGGCTAGGACTCCTTAGTCTATAAAAGGAGGCTCTAGGGTATTAGTTAAGATATCAGTTTTGCATATAAGTTTTCATAGTTGTCAAGTCGATTCAGAAAAGCTTTAAGGTTGTAAACCCTAGTACTAGTGAAGAGTACTCGTATTATTAATCTAATAATATTGGAGCGTTTGGTTATATCTTTGTTTGTTCAAGATTACTGTTTTATTCATAATACTTCTTGGTATTAAGGTGTAGATTCCGCATACACTTTAGTATACATACAAAGTTTCTACAACAAGTTATTTTGGATTTATCCAAGGTAATTTAACCTTAGACAATCTAAGGAATCTATCAAGGATTGGGATCAACACTGATTATTTGAACAATACTCAAATCCCTGTGAACGACCTGGTCTTACCTAAAAAAGATTATACTACATACGTGGGTTATACTTTTACCTGTGTGTTTCTATCTAATAACCGATATTGATAGTCTTATAAATTTAAAGCTTTTGAAACACATCACAAATACTTCATATGCTTTGAAATTGGTCGCAATCTTTTGGTTTGTACCAAGTATTAGTTTTCATATCGAGACGAAATTTTGTTATTCGTGTTACGAAGAAAGTATTTGTTACTAAACCGATTATGATTTATAAGATCTTAGGATAATGTAGGTAATGATCAGATTGTAACACAAACTAGCATTTATATCTGTTAATAGGTAAAACACATAATTATAACTTAATGCAAAACTATATAGTAGAAATGCTTACGGATCACAACAACATTTAAGTACAATCGGCAGCAATAATATGCTGGTAATTGTTAGTGTTCTCTTAGTCGTAATTATTGTAGTAGTTTGCTCATATAAGCTCAGTTTGGTCATTAAGTTGTGGTACAAAGTTTTTCAGATTGGTGCTCTTTACATTTCATAGCACATTAAAGTCCAATTTAAGTTTTTTTTTTGTTTCTACATTACTTCAATAGCATATAGTATTCAAAGGTTTTTTCTTTTCATTTCACAACATTTTGAAGGTGAAATTATGTCTTTTCAAATTCGTTTAATATAGTCCCAAGCCTATTGTTTTTTAGATTTTCAAAGCCCACCCGTAACAGCATACTTCTTTAATATTTTTAGGCTGCATACTTACAGTTAAATTTCGCTTCATTTGCAAAGCCAGATTGCATTATGTCATTTTCACCTTTCTTTTCATACTCTACCCTAGAAGGATATGGAAGAGTTTTTGTTGGCTTGTTTGGTATAATTGGTGGAGATTTAGGCAAGAAAAACTCTTCCTTATCAATTAAGATCTCTTCAAAAACACTTTCTCTAACCTCATCATCTTTTTCCTTCTTATTCATCTCTTTCTCATTATCTTTCAACTTATCTTTCCCTTTCCCATGGTCTACCCGAGGTTGGACGTTTGCGGTACTTTTTGAACTTTTGGGTTGCACTTTGTCCTTTGTCACCTCAGTTTCCTTAGCCTTATTATTGTCCGGATTGACATAAGGAGGAGGCATGGGGGGTAAAGGTCCATCATAGGTCAAACCACTCCTAGTGGTGATAGCCTTGACTTCATTTCTAGGATTAGGAATAGTATTACTTGGTAAAGTTCCTGAACTAGATGCATTGTTATTTCCCATTTGCTTTTGAAACATGTTAAGCATCATATTTTGAAAATTCCTTTGCTCATTTTGAAAATCTTGTTGTTCCCTTTTGAAATCATTCAAATTCTTTTGCAAATTTGTCAATGTGGCATCATTAGCTTTTGTGTAGGCCTCGAACCTTGAGTAAGCAACCGGTACTTGAGCAACTGGGGCTTGATAAGCTTGAGCTTGTTGGTTAAGCCCCAAGTTAGCTCCATGGTTAACTTGATTGGTTTGGTTCACATTCCTAGTCCCATTATACCCTTGGTTCCCATTGTATCCTTGGTTAGGTCTAGAAGCTTGGGGATTGGGTTGAGTAAAGCCCGGTGGTCTTGTGTAAGAAGCCACACTAGAAGGAGAGTACCCGGAATTCCCTTGAACAAAACCACCAACCGCAGCGGCTTGTTGGAATTTTTGAAAATTGTCATGATAGACCGGGTAGTCATAAGCTCCTCTATTCATTGGGCACACATTAAAACTATGATTACTACCACAAGTAGTACACCTTTCCTCCACCGCTTTAATCGGAACGGGAGTAGGCACAAGAGCTTTCATCATATTTTTCATCTCATTCATTTCATTCCTAAAAGTCAAAGTCATCTTATCCTCTAATGCCGCTGCCATTTGTTGGAATTCGAAGTTAGATGATGAAGAAGTAGAAGAAGATGGAGGAGCATTCGTACTCACTCGCATCACGGCGTTCCGTGAACATCTAACTTTGGCTTTATTCTCTATGATTTGTAATCCTTCGGTTGGACTTTTGTAGAGAAAATTGCCACCGGCAGCGGAATTAAGAGAATCTTGATCATTGTGTGTTTTCTTTAGTGAGATTTTTACCTTATATTTCTCTTGTTTGAGAAGTATTTTGGAAAGAATTCTTACGGGATCAATACTATATACGTATATTAAATTTGTTTTTCTACACCAGTGATCCATGTGATACCCTCCACATGTCTCACAAATGGGATAACCGTTTTCGCACCACAATTGAGTACAACAATAGTCTTCGTGAGAACCACGACAATACGAACAACAAACAACACGCGAATTATCTTGTAAATCATATGGTGTATTACCCTCACCATCATGACAAGAATAATCCGAAAAGTGTGGAGGTGTGGTATAAAGATTAGGAGAATAATTGTTAGCACTTGAATAAGTACTACAATTGAAGCAATCTCCATTAACAAGGTTTGAACCACACCTCGCACAAGTCGAACACGGGCAATGCGGGAATTCGTTTGTCCTTCCGCATTGAAAACAAGGATAAAACCCGTATGTCGACATAATAAAGAATTAAAATATAGAGGGGTTGAGAAGAAGAATTATATGGATAAGAGTGAGTGCGCAAGCACTAGACAAGAAGAATATTTTTGAATTTTATAATGATTTTTTTTTAATTTTTATTTATTTATTTATTGAGCCCTAAAATTCTAAGAATGGAAAAATAATCGAGAAAGAACTCAACCAAAAGATCTACTCACGTCACGGTAGCTCTCTAACCAACTAACTCACAAAGAAGAGCGGAGAAAAGGGAAAGAGCGAGGCTCTTTTTAATGAAAACAAAAAGCAAAATATATTTTTGCATCCGCTATTACAAGCTTCACGATAAGTCTCCAAGATTACGCACAAGTGAGCGGAAAAGCTTAGCGAGCCGCAATGACTTCTTAGCAAGTAGCTATCACCTTTCCTTAAACTCACCTTATAGTTTGTAAACTCGAAGGTCCGTCGTACCTCTGCTAAGTAACTCAACGATTAATTTGTTAATTTATTGAATGTTTATAGAAGGATAGCTAGTTATCCAAATTTGTTTATGTTATTTTGTATATTAACTAATTCGATAGGACTCGAATTAATGAACCGTTTTGATATTTTTATAGTATATAACAAAAATAGCAAAGTAATCCTTCCAAAAAGGAAGGCCCTTCAAAACTCTACTTCAACAGAATATCGCGAGCGCTCGCGCGCGAGCTAGAGCGCGCGCGAGCGAGACCCACGGGCGCGCGCGTGCGTGCGCGCGCGCGCGAGAGATGTGTTGCGTGGTATAAGCACTAGTCAAATTTATATAAGTATATATTAAATACCCGTGACAATTCTTCCCATTACTTCTCTAAACAAGAGAAAATAAAAAGAGATAAAATCTCACTTAAGAAAACACAATAACATAGATTTTTAACCGGGAAGTATTTGATCAGTCGGGTGCCGTTAAATCCCCAACGAAGTCGTGAATTGGAGATTCGGAGAATAATTCGGATTCACAAAGTCAAGAATGAATAACGTGTGCGAAGAGAGAGTGCGCGAGAGAGAGGAATTTACTACGATATAATAACACAATTAAAACTATAACAATTATAAGCGCGTGCGCACTAGAACAATTAACTAGCCACGAAACTTAGAGCGCGCGAGCGCGCGCGAGCGCGCGCGAGAGAAAAACTTGAGCAAAAACCTGAAAATCCTAAAATCTAGGCAACTACTTTTAGCGCGCGCCAGAGAGCGCGACGCGCGACGCGCGAATCACAAAATTTAAAAAGAAAATTTTTAGGAAAAAGAATTAGAAATTTTTAACTATTTTTTGGAATTTCTATGAATTTCCTAAAGAAAAATGAATTAACTAAAACTAAACTTTTTCGAAAAATTACACATAAAATTCTATTTGTTAATTTTTCAAAAGCGAGACTAGAATGAAAAAGAAAATTATAACAAAATAGAATTAAAATTTTTCCAACTATTTTCTATTTCTAATGAATTTCCTAAGAACAAGAAATATACTAAAAATCTATTTTAATTTCTTGAAAATACAAATACAGCGAGTAGCGCGCGCGCGATAGCGCGCTGAAAATGTGTTTTAACAAGTAACAAAATGTGCAAGAAATTTTAATGGTATGAAAATGCCCAATTTTTATGAAGCAATTAAACCCTAATTTTACTAATTAAAACCTAAAACCTAATTTTATTAAACTAATTTCAAAAATATAAAAAGTATTTTATTAATCCTAAAAGACAAGGTAGAAAGTGCAACAATTGAAAGTAAAGGGTAGGCGGGGTAAATAATTGAAATTTACACTATAGTTAAAACAGACAACCTTTAACTATCGAGAAAGTACCAAACAGACCCTATCGATTTAGCTTATTGAGAGAGAGATCGAAAGCGCGAGCGAAAAGTGAAAATAAGCAAAAACTCAAAACAGCAAAGTTAAACCTGAGCTTATACACTACAACTTTAACAAAAGCACATTGAACTTTTATCAACTAGATAAGCTAGAAACTTAGCTTTTTAATCTGTTCTACAGAAACTAAGGATTTCCTTTAGAAATCTAACTTTTTAAAACTTTGACTTATATCAAGCTTAATTCTTAATGAAAGTTAAAACTAAAAGATGCTATATGAAGCTTAAGATGTGTACTAAAGATTTCTAAAAAGAAATAAGCTAATAGTAAACAAGATTAAACAAGAAATTTGCTATTAAAAAGGCTTAAGGTTTCTAGCTTATTAACGTTGTTAGATCTATACCTAATAAGCTAACTAGCTAAAATTTAAATCCTAGAAACTAAAATTTTAAGAATAAGCTATACTATGATTATAAAAGAAACCTAGATAAAAGGAATTTTGAAATAACAACTAGAAATAAGAATCCAAAAGAAATAGTCTAGAAATCTAAACTGCTGCTATACCACTTTTGAAAGAACCTAAAAGCTAATCTAAAGCTTATAAGTGAAAGTTAAAAGTTGATCTTTAAAGAGCTTATGGAGTTTTACTAAAATGCTTAAACCTAAGTTCTATCTCCTAATCTTCAAGAACTAAAAAACTAGAAAATTGGTGGGAACAGCAGTACTTACTGAGTAAGTACTGCCTATACTGATATAGTTGGTAAAAACTAAAGTGCGGGCTAATTCCTAAGTTGAGAACTCTTTAAACTAACTACCTATATGTTACTAAACCTACTTTAACCAAAATGGAACACTAGAAAGCTGTGAATCTCTTAAAGCTAAAACCACTACACTCTCTAAAGTGCCCTGGTGCTGGCAAAGACTTTTAAGCTCTAACTTCTGAAATTCTTCAAACTAACTTGCAAATCTTATTTAAAACTTATTTTCAACACTTAACTCAACTATATAAAGAGTTTTAACAAACTCTTGTTAACTTTAAAGGTCAAAATTACCCTAACCCAAACACTAGTAAACTAATTCTGTCCAAACTTAATTTCACTTAAAATCTACTTTAAAACTAAAACTGTTAAAAACTTATATCTACTCAAACTTAAACTCACCTAATTAAGCTATTTTAGCACTAAAATTCCTAGCTTTTGTTTCAAATTACACTACTTACTCAGCTATGGCTCATCCTCCTAAATGACAGAATCTTAATAAATGAAACTTAATGGATTCTAGTTACAACAGTTTAAAGGATTTGCATATCTAAGCTAACTAAGAAATATTGAACAAGTTTAAACACACAAAAAGATAATGCAATAAGCAAATGAATTAAGCTATTTAAATGCTAAAATCAAAACCATGAGGCTAAACCTGTGAATTGTAGACTCTGACCCTAGCCACTCTTGTTGAGTGAGTGGCTCTAAATTTCAGAACCTAATTGGCACCTTGCCTCATATAAGCTCAATAAGCTGAAATTAGCTTATCACTCCTTATTGCCTCCAAACTCAATCTAATTGCACTCAAATGAACAAAATTTGAACATTAAGAGACAAATACAGTATTTAAAAAGATTTTAACAAATTTTGAACAACTTTAGAACAAAAGGAAACAAAATAAGCTATATTGAGCTTATTACAAGCTTATTAGCTTAAACTAGCTTATAACATGAAAACTTGAAAACAAACACAATTCAACTTGCTTTATTGCTTTTAAAAGAAGAGTACAAGTTTAAAAACAGGAAGTACAACTGAATTTGAAAGTTTAAAAGGCTTAATTCACAAAATGAACAGTACACGTAAGATTGAAAAGAGAAAATTACAAAATTAAAATGAACTAACTCTAAAACTCTAATTAACTCCCTCACTAACTATTACAAGCTTCTATTTATAGATGAGGATGAAGAGAGGATGAGAAACTCCATCATTCCTAGCCCTTGGATCTCTTCTATTTGAATTTAAGCCGTTGATGATGTATGGTGAGGTGTTCGCACCAATTGGAAGTTGCCACATGTGCAAAATGATGTGGAAGCTGGTAAATACGAGGTGGGGTGAGTTGGAAGAGACGGGAAAGGTGATTTAGGGAACTTGGGTTTGTTTCGGGTTTTGGCGGGAAAAGAAGTTAGAGACGGTTAAGGAGAAAGAGTTAACCCGCTTGTGTTTGAAACTTTGGAGTAATTGCATAACTAGCCCGTCTGTTTCTCTTTTACAAAGTTTAGTGTAAAATGAATTTGAGAATTAACACTTCTGGCCCTTGTAGTTTTAAAAACAAGAAATGGGCCTTTTCTTTGGGCTTTTTGTTGGGCTTTTTCTTTGGGCTTTTTGTTGGGCTTTTGTGATCCAAATGATGTAGAAAGGCCCAAAGGGTAATTTAGTCTTTTAATCTTCCATTGTAAGGGCAAAGTGGTCATTTCACTTCATAATTTTGACTTGACTTTCTTGATTTTGACCTTCTTTGACTTAATTTGACTTTTTCCTTGTGTCGGGCTATCTCCTTTTTCCTTTTGATAAACCAACTTTCTAACTTTGACATCTTTGGTCCTTGGACTTTCAAAACATCCAAATGAACCCTTGAACTTTTGAAAACTTGTCATTATTGATCCTTTGACTTCAATTGGGTCTTCATTGACTTTCTTCTCTTTGTCGGGCTGATACGGCTTTGATATCTTTTCTCAAATCTCTCTCTTGTACTTGTCCTTTCCGTTTCTTGTCGGTTTTGGCTTGTTTTTGCTCTTTTTGATTTTAAAATCCTTTCATGCACGTTATGACACAAAAGCACACATATTTCCATCTTTTGGCATATTTTTTTGGCTTTTATTGGCGAAATCCTGGGTATTTAATATATACAATTTAACACTTATCAATATATTTATTCAACATTTTTTTAAAATGTTAAACTAGATATTAAGACATAAAAATTTAAAATTTTTGTGGGAAAACGGGGTACGTGAGAACAACGGGCAAAAGTAGGCAAGAGTATCAAAAGTAGGCAAGATCATAGCAAGAGTATCAAAAGTAGGCAAGATCATATCGAAGATATACTACCCTATACTAAAATTAAACATTGTCCTCAATGTTTCCTAAGCTAAGGCTTAAAACCCCATACTAGAACTCAAAAAGTCGAATGTATAACCTAAGCGTGAAGAAAGTATCACAAAAATCTCAAGCTGTTTATCAAGTGAGCTAAAAGATAAATGTTAGTCGATAATAATCTTTAGGAAATCGGATTTCCCCAAACTAATGGCAAGCAAAGGCTAAGAAGCTCGAGTGGACCAGGACAAAACACCGAACACGGGAGTCTACAGAAAATTTTGGGTTAATCCTGCAAACAATCACAAGCACAAACAACAAGATTCGGAAGAGTACAAGCCTCCTCACATCAGAATAGAAATAAGAAAGAAGATAGAAGGATAAGCATGGGGTGCCTCCCACGAAGCGCTTTGTTTTTGGTAATCGAGTCACATAGCTTAACTCGATCCCCGAATTCATTCGTCCTTGGAGAAGTGTGGAGATCCTGAACTACCTTGGGTAGTAAGTCCCCTCCGAAGTAATGCTTCACACGATGACCATTCACCTTAAAGTTTGAATCATCGGGTTGAGATAACTCAATGGTTCCGTATGGAAAAACTTTGGTGATGGTGATAGGTCCT
>BQNB010162170.1:0-14594 GCA_026074375.1 Tanacetum coccineum | reverse complement strand
GCCACGAGAACCTTTAAGTAACTCTACACCATCTACATCTTTAACATAACATGAATGTTTTCTAAATGCAACTTCAAGATTTGAATCATAAAATTGACATACAGAAAAGAGATTGTGTCCAAGTCCTTCCACATAATATACCGTGAAGATCACACTGTCACCAATCACGTAGTCTCCATAACCAATAATAGCACCAAAATGATCATTCCCGAATCTAACTGTCCTGGTGAACTTTTTTACGAAATTCTTGAGCCGTGAGCGATTCCCCGTCATATGTTTTGAGCAGCCTGAGTCCAAATACCAAAGGACGATCTGTACGACCTTGATGTGTCGTTGTGTGGTGTATATTTTATTGATTCAAGTTTTAAATTTATATTTTGCCGACTAAACCAAAAACAACACTTTAACGGGCAGTGTACCCGATTGGTAGTAGTTTCGTGGTAAGTAGGGTGTCGAACACTTGAAGCGAGATTAAATCTATCAATTTAATTAATATCTTGGCTATCTAATCTATGTTAATTCTATTCTATTCTAAACCTATGTTAAACCTATGTTAGTCTAAATCATAATTCTAAAGGGAAAAGATGGTTTTTTAGCCTGAGAGACTGGCACAGTTTGGTTGGTGACTACAATCAATTCAAGAGACTTTTACCCACGCAAGCTAATTAACAAAAGATAAAAGAGCGGTCAAACCTTATATAAGAAAATTGTATTAACCATTATTAATCCAATTAGAACATTGGTTGGTTTATTTAGTGTAATGATTTCTTCTCTCGAGGTGGCATATCATTCTTTAGACTAAGACGTTACATCATCCTAAGACCTAGACACATTAATTCTGCCATAAATAAAGCATCCGCATAAAGCATCCTTATTTGCTGATTATAATCTATCTTAGGGATTAAAGCAATGGTGATCTTGTTAAACCCTAGCTCATAGAGACTAGTAGTCCACTTGTCCAACTATCCAATGAAATCAGAACGTTACTTGTTGAATTATCTAGGTCACCTGCTAGTCAACACGATCAATAAACCATTAGCGATATCCAATTAACTAGTTAAGCCCGAAGTGTATTCTAGACACAGACATAGAAGGACAATAGTTGTGTAACTATGATTCTAAATGTATAAATTACTATATGGAGAGCTATCCCGGACTCTAGATCTGGTTGGTTCACTTCACTAGATCCAGTTGAATGATAGCTCGCATACAAAAGCGCGTAAACAAGTATAAATTGATAAACATAAACAAGCACTCAACGATAAATCAAGAAATCTAGATAAACAAATACCAAACATTCAAATCTTCATAATAATGGCTAATACCCGAAGGTATTAGCCTTCAAACGTCATAATAAATACAAGAGTAATTATTTAGCCAAGGTAAACTAACCGAGTTAACGAATGATACCAAAAACTGAACGATAACTAAAGTATATGGAGTTACACGTTGCCTCCTATGGAATTGAATACGTTGCTCGATCTTTCCTGCTATTTTTCTCCTCTAAAAATTGACTTTTGTGGTTTAGGTATCGAGAATATGATTTAGCACACTTAAAACTCGTTTTTGAGTTTTGTATTTATAGGGTTTGGAAGTCGGTTGGATATGGCGTATCCAAGAGTTGGATACAGCGTATTGGGGATTTCATAGAGTAGAGACCACGTTTGATATCTTCCAGAATATTATATTGATTCCATATCTTGAATACGGCGTATTGAGTCCTCTAGATACGGTGTATTGATCTTTATTCCTAAGTGGTCTTTGGTGAGTGTAGGCACGGATACGCCGTATCTTCCTTGATGGATACGACGTATTGGTCTTCAGAATAGTAATTTCCAAAATATCTTCATTTGAGCTCCAGAATGCGCGTCTTTTGCTAACTTTCACAAATTACTCCATAATTACTTCAATTCTCAAATATAAACGATTAAGTAACAATTCTTTGAAATAACTATACAAAATGGGTTAATAACATGGGATAAATGATGCTATAAAATAGATGTTATTTGATGTCATCAGCGCCGCAACCGACGCATGGTCCTTAATAAACCGTCGATGATAGCCCGCAAGCCCCAAGAACCCTCGCACTTGCCGCTGCGTCTTTGGTAGTGGCCAGTCTACTATTGCCGAACCTTATTAGGGTCCATCTCAACTCCACGACCCAAGATAATGTGACCCAAGTACTCGAGTGTCGTGGCTCCAAAAAGACACTTTGACCGCTTAACATAGAATTTGTGGTCCTTTAAACACTGAAACACACATTGCAAATGCTCCAAATGCGCAGTAAGAGTGGCACTATAAATCAATATATCATCAAAAAATAAAATAATAAATTTAAGCAAATATGGAAAAAATAACCAATTCATCATCGCTTGAAAAGTAGACGGGGCATTGGTGATTCCAAAAGGCATTACCAAAAACTCCTAATGTCCGTCATGTGTCTGGAATGCGGTTTTGTACACACCCCGTTCGTGCATACGTATTTGATGATATCCAGGCCGCAAGTCAAGTTTAGTAAAGATAACCGCACTACCCAACTCATCAAACATCTCATCGGCCGTGGGAATCGAAAACTTATCTTTGACTGTAACTGCATTCAACGTCCGATAATCCACACAAAAATGATAACTTCTGATGTGTTTCAAAAGCTTTAAATTTATAAGACTAGTTTTACAGATTATTAATTAGAAACACACGGGTAAAGTATACCCACATATGTAGTATAATATTTCATGTAAGACCAGGTCGTCCACAGGGATTTGATTAGTGTTCGAATAATCAGAAATTTTAAAACAATTATTAATAACTTTTAAGATAGATTCAATAATAAAGAAATATGACTACTCGAATAGTTTCATATAATTCATAAGCAATGTTAGTAATCTCGATCTTCGACTTTAGGACTTTAACTTATAAAAAGGATTTCTCGCCATAAAACATTTTCACAAATTAACTAGTTTCAACTTAAGACTTATCTTGGTTTAATTTAATTAAATGTGTCACTCAAATAATCAAGTTACTATTATATCAAATCTATTTTGTTTATCAAATAACAAAGTGAATTTCTTCGATCGAATAATAAAGATCATAGACAAATTTTTAAAATCATATAGTGCACAATGGGTCTTTCGACCTATACCATTATACGTATATAATCAAAGTTGATGAACAAGTTTAACAAGATTAGATATGATAGGATTGTAAAATAAGCTTAAGATTGATGAGATTGAGATGATACCAAATGCTTAATTATTATATTAACATCACCGAGTAGTCATAAGAGGTTTAGCCTCTCATGGGTATCGTGTTCATAATAAGAAAGTTGAATAGAAAAACAAGAAACCTACAAAATCCAGATTGAGAAATGGATTGAACACCACTTTTACAAGTATGAATTCACATAAAAACCTTTATTTAACTAAATACTATGATGATGATCTTCGTTCTTCGCCGGAAGTTCGTACTAAACTCCAGGGATTGATGAAGATTATTGAGAGATATGTGTGAATTGTGTTGGAACGTGTTATGTGAAATATGAGAGAATTTCTTCTATATTTATAGGTTGGGCGAGGGCAAAAGTGCGGCGCACTTTCTTGAGAAGTGCGGCGTACTTTGGTTCTTTAATGCGTAGAATTTTAATTTTGAGATGAAGTACAGCGCACATGATGTAGAAGTGTGTCGTACTTAGGGTATTAAATGTCTTTCATTTACTCAGCCTGAAGTACGGCATACTTGGGTAAAGTGCGGCGTACATGGCTTTATTTTTGGATTTATTTTCTTCTAACTTTTCTTCCGTAAGGTGTAAAATACTTCTGTCTTTAGTCTTTTGAGCTTGAGATGTCTTAAAGTGAACCTACACATATTTCATGCTTTTAAGTATCGAAAGTTCATGAGAAATGATATAAATAGATAAAATAACACCACCAAAAACATGTATAATTAAGGTGTTATCAAATCCCTCCACACTTAGCTATTGCTTGCCCTCAAGCAATTAAAGCGAGAAAACAAGATTCATTTATCGTGACATGGAGAAAATTGTAAAATTTAACAAGTGTTTTCAATTTTTATAACTCTTCAGGCATAGACATATAACAGAGCACCTCACATGGGAAATGTGTTTGATTTATATTCACTCTAGCCACTCAGATAGGGTTTATATTGTGAAGTCACTCACTTGCACAGACATAATCTAGATAGCTACCATAGGCTTGTACGAGACACATAAACAGCCCATTACGGCGTGAGCACCTAGACTAAAATCTCAAAGAGGCAAAACGTGATAATGATGTGGGTGAGTTGTGTTGGTTCCATGTACCAAACTTAAGCCTTATACTTTGAACTTGAACTTTTATCTCTTTTTTAATACCAAGAAGGCACAGGACTTCATTTGTTGAGCATTTCTCTTCAACTTTGGATACTTCAGTAGATAAGCACTAAAAGGGAGTGCTTGCAGATACAAAAGTTACGCGGGATTTATTTCACCTCTTATCATATGATTTTGTCTATAAATTAACCTCATTGCTGTTAGTAAATGATAATCAAGCACAAGTTCCGAAGCTACTAAATTACCAACATACTCACATAATTTTCAACTAATACCAATGCTCCAGAAAAGGCGACAAATTACAAATACACAGCCGTAACGAAGGATGAGGCACTTGCAATTGCATTCAAACCTTAACTCGAACAAGCTAAAGGTAAAAATTATCTTAGATATCAAAGGTGGATACCTGAATTCTTTTAAGGTTTGATTCTCACAAATTAGTGGACTGGTTTTGTACTAGTTATAGTGTCAATTCGGTTGGATTTGCCTTACTAAGAGTATACATTTTAACTTTTTGGAAGAAAAGCATATTTTGGTTAGATTACAGGGCAAACATGGAGGGATAAGATTAATTTTAATTTTGTCTATTTGACTCCCCTCCACACTTAAGTTGAACATTCCCCTCAATGTGAGAACTGTAAAATATAGAAAATAGGGAAAATTAAGGGAAAATGGTACTTCCTTTTGAGCGAAGCACTTAAAGAGAGCTTTATATAGCTTGAGAGAGCTTTTCTTTTGAGCGAACACCATATAGCTTGAGAGAGCTTTTCTTTTGAGCGAACACCATAATTTTCTAGGTCTAAGCTAGATTACTTGCATAAGAGTAAACATACAAAAGCACAAAAAAAGAAAATATTTTAAAGGTTTTTTAGATAATAAAATAGAGGAGGAGGGACTCCTCCATACTTAAATTAAAGCACGGTTTGCCTCCCAAAAAGTGCTTAATTTTGAAAAGAATCATTTGCTAGACTCGTACTTCTGGGGTTCATTCTTTGGGAAAGAAGAGAGTGGTATGTGCTTAATTACACATACCCTTTTCCATTAAAATCAGACTTAAATGACAAAAAACGTACAAAAAATACTTTGTATTTGTATGTTTTCATTTATATTGTGCATGAAACGGATATCCGAGAAAAGGACGAAAAATCAAGCAAAAACGGACAAAACCGAGCACGGAATGGAAAAGCATGGAAAAGCTAAAGTCAAGTCAAAGCCAAAAAGTCATTTCGAAGCAAAAGTCAAAGTCAAAGTCAACCCCGAAAAAAGTCAACAGTCAAAGCCAAAACCGAAGAATACTTAATGGGCTCACCCGTACCCATTAAATGGGCCGGGGCAACCCATTAAGCATGCATATGAACTTAATGGGCCCACCCGTACCCATTAAATGGGCCAGGGCAACCCATTAAGCATGCATATGAAGACCCAAAGAACCAACGGGCCCAATTCCAATTTCTTTATATACCCGGCCCAAATTATATTAAAGGGCCCATTTCACTTAACATCCATATGCCCACTAACCCTTTAACTGGAAAACTCAGTTAGTCCTTTAGGACTAATTGTGCAATTACAATATACACTTTCAGGGGCGTACTTTGCCACATCCCTAAACCTTTTAACACCACAAAGGACTAAGGTTGTAATAACCTTATAGACATTGAGGGACTATAACTGCCTAAATCCCAAACTTCTCCCCTGCTATAAGTTAAAAACAGAGCAACCCTCCAAAACCCTATAAACAACACTATTCACGTGTCTTCTTCCCTCTACCTCTACAACAAGACAAGACATCCCTCTCAAACCCTCACCCCACCTCACTAGAAGACATTGACAGCTTGGCAATCCCCTATCACTCCATTAGACAAGAATTATCAAGGGATTGGATCATTTGACTTTGGGACCAAGCAAAACTAATGGCCAAGATTGATTTTTAGCTCTCTCTCACAACAAACAAAAAGGCTTGGAGCTCTCAGCAAAGAAACACAGCAAGCTTAGATATTTTTAGTATAAATAGCATAGTGTAGTTCATAATTTCCCTTTGTTAAATTTTTATGTTTAGAAGGCAAAAGCTTGTAAACCTAAATTTGTACCTCTTTTAATACTGCATTTTTAATATATTGTCATTTAAATTCTGTCTTTTAAATTCTTGTTCTCTAATTTTATGCAATTTACTGTTTTCTTTAAATTCTTGTCATTTAAATATCTTGTCTTTTAAATACTTGTTTTAAGCCTTAATTAAGTATATAAAGTATTAAGAAAATTTATAAAAAAAAACCAAAAACAAATCCTCCCCTCAAAAGTACCTCAGCTTAAACTGGATGATAAGCAAATAAGGGAAGTGCTTATGGACTCTCACTAGCTTATTTTATACAAGCTAGAGCTTGTAGAATCTTTTTACCACCCTTGTTTTGAGCAAAGGGTATTGTAAGTCCATTTTCCTTCATTTTCTTAAAAGTTACTGTAGCATTGCTTAAAGTTTGCTTATTGTGCTTATCTTGTGCTTATTTATGCTTATTGCTGCTTACTTAAGTTCTTTATGCTTGTTTGTGTTTGCCTTATGCTTAATTGTCCTCTCTTTGAGTTTTTGGTTTTAAAATGCTTCTTATATGCTTAAATTGCTCATTGCTTATTTTGCTTATTAAGGTGCTTATCTTTCCTTGAAATTTGCTTATCTTGGCTTATCTTGGTATTGTTACTAAATGTCCTTAAATATCTTTGCTTAAAAACCCTTTTAATCAGTCTAAAAACCACTTTCAAAAGTTTAAGAGGTGTTTGGGTTAAGTGTTTCAAAATGGGTCATTTTGCTATTTAACCAAATGGGTCACTTAGTTAACTTTGGCTAGCTGTTTTAAGTTGTTTTTCACAAGTTTTCTTAGCTTTTATGTTTAAAAAGTTATTCTTATGTTTGTCCTAGCTTAGTCTTAGAAACTGTCATCCCAAAAATAGTTTTTAAGCTTCATAGCTTAAGTTTTCCTAAATACACTTTTTGAGTCTTGTTTTGGGTCTATTTTAAGTGTCTAAGTAGTTAAGACTTTTTGGTTAACTTGTTTCTTTAAAAACTGTCAAAGTTGTTAGTGTCAAGTCTTAGTGTCAAAACCTCTTTTTAAATCCATTTTATCAGATAGCTTTAATGGTTTTTAGTTTTTAAAAATTTGAATATAAGCTCATTTAGAGCTATGCTCCATCTGTTTTAACTCTATTTTCAGTCCTGAGCTTATTTGCCAGCTTATTTATAAGCTGGCTTTAAGCCCCTTTGAAACTAGTAACATCTCCCCTGGTGCAAAACCTGTTTTTCTCACCCCTTTTTCTTGCTTATTTGTTAGTAAAACCCTAGGTTTCTTTGCTTTTCTAGAAAGCCTATAAGTAGCTCTTTAAGCTCCTATAAGCCAGAAAGCCAAAAACCCCTCTAGGTAGCTTATTTTTAAGCTAGAAAAGGGCCTTTTGGGCTTTTCACCTAACAGTACTAACTCCAAGTTAGTACTGTTGAGGCATTTTTGCTTATTGAAGCTTATTAGCTTATTATTTCTGCTTATTTAGGATTAGCCTAGCTTTTTAGAGTAGATTAAGCCCATTTTAGCTTATTGTCTTTAGTTTAGAGCTTATTTAAGCTTATTTGCCTTTTTAGAGTAAATTTTAAGTGTTTAGTAGTTTTTTTAGCTTATTTGTCATTCCAGCTTATTTTAGTTGCTAATTTTAGTTCTTAAGTGCTTATTAGATATTGCTTATTTGTCTATCTTAGCTTATACTAAGTTTTCATTTACTTATTTGTCTAAAACTGCCTAACAGTTAAGCACTTTTTAGCTTTAGGATAAAATTAGCAAACTGCCTCTTTCTTTTGCTTATTTTCGTGCTTATTTGTAAGTTACAAAAAATTTCCTTTTTTAAAGTTGATTATTTTTAGCTTTTTCAAAAAGTTGTAAAAAAATGAGAAATAAAAGTGTTGGGATTAGGGGAGGACCCGAGTGAGCAAGACTCGAACTCGGGACCTCAACCCCATCAACCAACACTTTTATAACACACTCACTACCGCTGTGCTACAATAGCTCATCCGGTAGTGAGTTGTATTATTAATCTTTTATAAGCTTGTTAGCTCATTAAGCCCATAAGCTGTTTTCAGCTTATAACAACTTATTTATAAGCTGTTTTTCCAGTTTTAGATTTTTCATAGGATCTTTATAGTTTAACTTATTTTTCCTAAATTTTTCAGAATTTTTTATAATCGTTTGATATTTTTTATCATTTATTTTCTTTTAAACTGTTTTTTAATTATAATAAATTAAATAAAAATCAAAAAAATATTTTTCTTTTTTAGAAAATTTTATTTATCAGTCTTCACTTAGGAAAAAATAAAAAAATCTTTCGTAGTGTCCATTTTTTTGTAAAATTTTTACTTTTTTAAAGACCGGTTTCGACCCCGTTTTTGTTTTCTCCTTTTTGAGCTCGTTTTAGCTCTGTTTTTTGTCTAGTCTTTTTTATTCTTCATTTTTAGTCACATAGAGTAGATTAGAAATGAAAAAAAAAATCAGTTTAGGCTTAATTTTGAAAAATTACGGGTTTTTGGTGTGTCGTTTTTTATCTTCCCGTTTCTGTTTTTCGTATAATTTGTGTTATTTTCTCGTTTTTAGTGTAGATTGCTTTACTTTTCCCGTAGATTTAGAAATCTAAACCCATACCTTTTTCATTCAAACATCAAATATCAAACCGACTCTCGACTTTCCAATTTCGCTCCTCGTTGGGACTACGACCCGGGAATATCATATCATATACTACTCTCGGTTTTATTGATTTTTTTTAGATTATCCTTATTATATATATATATATATATAATATATATATATATATATATATATATATCTATATATATATATATTATATTGTATAAAGGTGTAATTTAAAAAATCAATCAATTTTTGGCGCCGCTACCGGGGAGGAGTGTATAAGCGTTTGTCGTTTCGAAGTTTAACAATTAGTACTTTGAAGATCCTTCCTTGTGGAGTTATTTTCTTTATAAAAAAACAAAAATCCAAAAATATTTTTCCTTTTGTTTTATTAGTATATTTATATATATAAACCAAAAAAATCAAGAAAAATCAAAAATATAAAAAAAATTGTCCTTAATTATCAATAAAAATCATCAAGTTGGTAAAAGAACACCAAAACATAATACTTTCAACTGAAGTATTATCCATTAATAAGTTCCCGAACCAAAGATTTAAAACTTGCCTTTTGTGTCACTAGCTACGTACGGCTCACCTTTAATTGATAAACAAACTATAAGAGGGGTATAAGGAGGGTTGTTCCTAGGAACTACGACCCGAAAGGAGAAGGTTTTTAATAGCTTCGCGCTTTCCCGCTCCTCCGCTCCTTTGTGCGTTTTTCTTTTAAAGAGCTACCGTGAAGCTTGTTGATTATTAGGTTTAAGTGTCTTGTCCGTTATTAAAATAGACTGAAAAATTGTTGAAAAAACCAAAAAAAATTAGTGTAAATTTTCTTTTTATATTTTGAGTGCATGCGCACTCGTTCCCAGTCTCGAAATCAAAACCGTCCTCAACAACAAGCCCCACCGGTAGTTGTTGAACCTTTTAATTTTGAAGAACCTTTTGACATGGCCGCTAATGGAGCCGGTGGTGTCGGATCACCTCCCGTCGGAGGAGGTGGTTTACCAGTTCCCGACCTCCGAACTATGGAAGAGTTGTGCCAACCGTCTTTAGATGGTCGAGGTGGACCAATTGCTCCGATTGCAATTCAAGCAACGACTTTTGGACTTAAGAATGACATGATTCAACAAGTTCAAAATTCGTGTCCATTTCGCGGACCGGGTGATGATGCCAACAAGCATCTCGACAAATTTTTGCATGTCACCCAAAGCATGAAAGTAAATGGGGTCTCCGATGACGCCCTTCGTCTTTCATCCTCTTCCCTTACTCCCTTGCAAGATCGTGCAGCCGAATTGTTGATCGTTTCCAAGGAATTCTATCAACTCCTTTTGACCAAAAAAATATTGGGGCAAAAATCTTCCGGAAAATACTTCCCCACCCTCCAGTGACCAAAGTTTGAGAAATGATATTACAAATTTCCATTAAAGACCCGATGAGTCATTGTTCGAAGCTTGGGAACGTTATAAGCTTTCAATTGATCGATGTCCTAACCACAACATGTTACCCGTGACTCAAATAGATACCTTCTATAACGGGCTAACATTAAGGCATCGTGATACCATCAATGCAGCTGCTGGCGGGACCTTTATGAAAAGGCGCCCCGAAGAGTGCTATGATCTCATCGAAAATATGACCGCCCATCATAATGATTGGGATACTTCCGCTCAACGGAATAAGTCATCGAGTTCTAACACTTCTTCTAATCCATAAATAGCATCCCTTAAGCTTCAAATGGAAGAAATGAATAGGAACTTCACAAGAATGCTTCAAACAAACCAACAAGTTAATACCGTAACATCGAGTTACGAGACTTGTGGTGGTCCTTATTCTTACAATGATTGTCTAGCCACCGTTGGCCAAAATCAGAACGTATATGCTGTGGGAGCCTACAATCAAGGTGGTAATTCCTACCAACCTCAAGGTAACCGCAATCTGCTTAGCTTTATATATACAAAAGGCTAGTTTTTAAGGTTTAATCAAACAAGACCATCGGGTTTTGTTCAACAAAATGGGCAAAATAACCATAACCGTTTTAGCCAACATGAAGGATATAACCGATGAAACAATTTCAATCAAAATCCAACTTATCAAGCTCCAATTCAACAAAATCAAAGTGTTCCTTTAAGTGAATTGGAGAAAATTAAGAAAATGAATGATGTTAATATGAAAGCCATGCAAGCTCAAATTAATAATGTGAAAAATGAGTTAAGGAATGAAATGCAAAATTCAATTCAAGCTTCAATGTCAAATCAAACAAACGAGCTTAAGAACATGATGGCTAGCTTTTTCCAAATGAACACCGCTTCTACCTCGGGTACGGGATCTCTCCCTAGCAACACCGTTGCTAACCCGAAGGGTGAATTAAAAGCCATTACCACTCGAAGTGGTCTTGTTCTTGATGGACCTTCCGTTTTTATGCCTCCTCCATTCATTAATCCAGAGGAGGATGAACGTGTTGATGAGACTTTAATGGACCCAGAACATGGTGAGTATACCATTAAGGTCCCACCTCCTCTCGTCCAAAAAGCTAAACCTCCTTCTCAAAGAAACTTTGTGATTCACCAAAGGGATCCTCGTCACCCGAATATCCCTTATCCGTCTAGAATAAACCAAGAGAAGCAAAAAGAAAAAGATGAAGTTCAAATTCACAAATTTTGGAAAATGTTTAAAAAACTTCATGTCAATATCTCTCTTGCCGATGCATTAATTCTTATCCTGAAATACCAAAAGATACTTAAAAGTCTCCTTTCCAATAAGGAGAAGCTTATTGAATTGGCAAACACACCCGTTAGTAAAAATTGCTCAGCGGTTATCCTTAAGAAGCTTCTCGAAAAGCTAGGTGACCCTGGGAAATTTCTCATTCCGTGTGGTTTTAGTAAGCTCAAGTGCAAGGCCCTAGCTGATCTAGGTGCTAGCATAAACTTAATGCCACTCTCGGTGTGGAAAAAGTTAGGATTACCCGAGCTTATTTCCACCCAAATGACTCTTGAACTTGCTAACCGTGATATTTGCACTCTGAAAGGAATTGCAAGAGATGTCTTTGTTCCGGTTGGAAAGTTCACATTCCCGGCTGATTTTTTCATCGTTGATTATGAAAGAGATCCTCGTATCCCCCTCATTTTGGGAAGACCATTCTACGGACCGCTCGTGCTTTGATTGACGTTTATGGAGAAGAAATGATTCTCCGTGACGGTAATGAAAGACTAATCTTGAACATGAGAAATGACACTTCAAGCTATTCAAACGAACCTCATCAAGAATCAATCAACATGATTGATGTCTACAATGTTTCACATTAGGAATATCGTGAATATTTGTTTGCAATAAATCATCCAAGTGGCAATCCCACTTCTCCTTTTTCTTCTCATACCAACTTAACTTCACCGGAAGTTAATGATGATATCTTTGATCCAGAGGAAGACATTATTGATAACTTGCTAAATCTTGATAAAACCAAAGATCTCCCTCCATATCATGATAATCAATTGAGTGGCAATCCCACTCCGATTTCAGAACCCGAGACCAAGTCTTCTTCTTCTTCCCCGACACTTATCTCCCTCGAAGAAAGTGAGTTAATTTGGGAAGAATTTAAAGCTTATCTCGCAAGTGATTCATTTCCACCATGAAATAGTAATCCTTCATCTCTTCTCCCTTCTTTTCATAATTCTTTAAGTGGCAGTACCACTTCTTCTTCACATAGTCTCTCGATTTCTAAGACTAGCGACTATTTTCTTGAGGAGTTCGCTGATGAACTCGCTCACATCACATTTTCACCAAGAAATGTTGATCTTCACTTTGATGCTGAATCCAATCTTCGAGAATTAGAGTATTTACTTAACCATGATCCTATCAAGGAAATGGATTCTATTCTCGAAGATTCGGTTGATGAAAATTCTCTTGATGATAATCTTGTTGATACCATTTCGGAGATGTTCACCGATGAACATACTCTCGATTATTCATCTCCACCATTATATGAGGATGTTGATGATGATCTTGATTACTCATCCCCACCATTATGGGATGATTATGATGAACTTTTTGATCTTGAAATCGTTAATGATGATACCTATGATGATCCACTTGACTCCAAAGAAGAGAAAATCAAAGATTCTAAAATCTTGATTGATGAACTTGATCTTCCAAGATCAAGTGATTTACTTCCTTTCCTCGAGTATGACTCGATTTTCTATGAGGATTTTTTTGAGGTTGATGCTTTGTCTTCAACCAACAACGAGGACAAGATATTTAATCCGGGTATACTCATTCATGAAAACCTCTTTGAAGTCACCAATCTTGCAACACCGGAAAAGAATGTAAAGAAGACCACTAATGCTCTTGAGGATTTTAATCCTCCTCTTTATGAACTTCCTTTCCACAAAGAAGTTCTCGGGCTCGAAGCTTTACTCTTATTTTCATCTGGAAATAAGGAAAAAGTTTTCAACCCCGGGATTCTCACTTCTAAAGGAATTCATAGTTCTCTTATCCCGGAATTATCTCATCAGGGCCCTAAAGCTTTCAAAGTCACCAAAATTCTTGAAAGCCCGATGGAGATTTTTTCTTGCTCTTACCAAGAGGACATTCGAGTATTGGATGTTCTGTGTCTCCACTTCTATCCCCCTTGACAAGCTCAAGTATGGGGGAATCGGGTCAAGCTAAGTGACCTAAAACAAGCGCTTCGTGGGTGGCATCCCATGCTTATCCTAGTATTATCGTAGTAGTAGTATGGTAGTTATGTAGTAATGAATAAGTATTTTTTGTTATTGTGTGAGGCTCGCCTCTTCCATTTTCCGTGTTTTGTGTTTTGTGTTGTATGTCCAGGATGTCCCGGATTTTTGAAGCCTCTCGTGCTCGCGGTTTTGTCCTTCGTTCACAAGAGCTTTAAATCCTCAGCTTCATTTTGGGAATCCAATATCCAAATCTTATCGACTAACGTTTATCTTTAAGCATACCTAATAAACGGCTTAGGATTTACGTAGAGACCCTTCTTAAAACATTGAGGACAACGTTTAATTCTAGTATGGGGGGATCTATCGATTTAATTGTGCCTGCAGTCGTTGTTTTCACGTAATCCTGTTTTTACCACCAAAATTTCAAAAAAATGAAAAAATTTAAAAAATAAAATAAGTGTTTTGTCACAATTTTGACTTTCCTGCTGGTTAGAATAAGAATAAATTTTGACTCGATCGAGCGTGTTGAGCTCTAGCTTGTTCCTTAACTTTTAGGCTAAGCGTTCGCGATTATTGCGAAGAACGAAAAATGATAGAGTTAAGTATGAGTTGGATGCTAAACAAGGATTATTTGAAAATCTTAAGAGCTCATGTATGTAATTTGTGGCTTTTTCTCCCATAAGCTCTTAACCAGATTAATAATACGTGCTATTTTTGGAGATTAAACTTAAATCAACAATTTTTATATAGTATATAGCAAAAAATTTAGTCTTAGTTCAAACTTATACTTGAATTTTTCAAAAAGAAGTCTTCTCTATATAAAGTTAAAAAAAATAATAAATATATATATATATGTAATAATAACAATAAAAGCTGTGGGCTGATAAAAGTTTACTACCTCTTGCCGGCTCACAACCGATGTGGTAGTCTTCTAAAGAAAGCACA
>BQNB010162169.1:0-11269 GCA_026074375.1 Tanacetum coccineum | reverse complement strand
AAAAAATGTTTAAGTACAACGGATGTGGGTGAGTTTCACGTCTTAGCCCGTTACATAGGCGAATGCTAACATAACAAGCACAACTACTCTAAAGGAGGATACGACTATAAGTAGATTACAATTGACTTAAAACATCAAAATTAATCTATTTATTCTTTCGACCACGAATCGTGATATCCAACTCATCACAAATAACCTGAAGATTATCAAACATATCATGACTTTCATAAAGATCATCATCATAAGGGTCGTAATCATCATCCATTTTTGTTGTCCTCCATTGTTCCAACAAGCTATTGATACCATATCCACTATCAGCACCAAGTTTTAAACATGTTGATGCCATAAAAACTGCATGATCATCAACCACATCTTCTCCTTCGCTATCACTATCCACATTTGTTGTAGATTGTTAGATATTAGAAAAAGGCTCGGTCACCCAGTGTATTTTACCGTTTATTGTTGCTCGTAGTTAAGTAGTTAATGTATAACATTCGGTAATGGGCCGGGTATTAAACCCAACGTGTAAGCCCACTACTAAGGCCTTATAGCCGGTTTTTGTTGTTACTATAAAAGCCTCTTCCATGCCATGGAAGGGGTGGGTTAGTCATTTACAATATACAAGTTCATTTCTCTCACTAGAAAGTTCTCTCTCACTTTCTCTCTCTAGAACTTGGCTAATCCACTAGTCATTCGATTGTGTTATGATTTTCAATATCCTACAATTGGTATCAGAGCACATGGGATGATTAGCTAGATTGTGTGTGCGTTTTCTTGGTTAGTTTAGATCAAAAGTTTGGTTTTTGAAGGTTTATAGTCTTGTTCTTGGTTTTCTTTGATCTTGACGTTTGTGATGTTAAAGTTTATGTTTTTATAGTTGCTATAGCCTTCTAGTACCAAGTTGTGCAAAAGAAACCAGGCAAAAACGTTCAAAAGGGTGAATTTTAGGTGTTTTTAGGTGAAAAACCAAATTTTTCATTCCAGCGAGTTAGGTTACTGTTCGAAGATCTTCTTAGCGAGTTAGGTTACTGTACTGGCGAGTTGTCAGCATAGTACACTGTGTGTCAGAAAGTACTGTGTCAGTGAGTTGTCGTCTTGTGCATGCAGCGAGTTAGGCAGCGAGTTAACCCTTCTTGCAGGTAGCGAGTTGAAGACTAGCGAGTTGGATACTAGCGAGTTGAAGACTAGTGAGTACAGGTTTTTGAAGATCTTTATACTAGCGAGTTATGAATAGGAACTATGTCAGTTGCTAGCGAGTTGTCAACTCTCTTCTAGCGAGTTACATATAGCGAGTTACAGGTTAATTGAAGACAATTTTTCTAGCGACTTGTGAAGAGGAACTCTGTCCATTTAATTTCTTACTAGCGAGTTGTCAAGTCTTTTCCAACGAGTTACATCCAGCGAGTTACAGGGCAACGAGTTGTGGTTTTTTTGGACATTTGGACTAAAATTTTCAAATTGACTAATTTCAACTTGTAATCCTAACAAACTTGAACAACAATTCACCATTTCATACAATCAATCACCACTTTTAACATACAATCACTAATCATTGTTCGATCAACTTAATCATTTCACAATGAATTAAGATGGCTAATCTTTCGAAAGATATCCAATGTGCCGGTCCGATACCCGACCACCTATGCTTGATAGGACTGACTTTGCATCATGGCAACAACGAATTCGACTGTATTGTCGGGGTAAGAATTGTCTCTCTGTTGTTTTTTTTTTATTTCTCTACTAGTAAATATCTTAATTCGATTGATGAAAGGACCTTTCTGATGGGAACTTTTCGGGATACACTTGCTGAAATGGTAATGAAGGTGCCCTAAATCTAGGTCAAAACGAGGCCTCGCGTCTATTCTGACTCCTCTCCCTGAAGATAGGATAGGTTACATCGGATGACTTTGGCAACAAACATTCTACTTCAAGGGTTACCAAAGGACATCTACACTCTCATCAATCATTACACTGATGTAAAGGACATATGGGACAATGTGAAGATGCTTTTGGACAGTTCGAAATTAACCAAAGAAGACCGGGAATCACAACTGTATGATGACTTTGAACACTTTCGTCAGAACATAGGAGAAACCATTCATGACTATTATGTCTAGTGTGCCAAACTCATCAATGACATGCGGAACATCAAGATGACCATGTCCAGAATGCAGCTGAACTCAAAGTTTGTGAACAACATGTTGCTAGAATGGGGTCGATTTGTAACAGCAGTGAAACTGAACAGAGGATTGAGGGAATCCAACTATGATCAGTTGTATGCTTACCTGAAGCAACACGAGGCACATGCCAATGAGAACAAAATGATGTTGGATTGATTCACTCAACACACTGTGGATCCTCTTGCTTTGATGTCCAATGTCTCATACCAACAGTACTATTCACAATCATCTACAACTCCACCATCCACATATGTTCCACCACACTTTGCTGACAACTCCCAACTTGATTCAGGACTTTCTCTAATGAACAACTTAATTGAGAACTTAACCAACACACTTGCCCTACTCACGCAATCATACAAAACATACCTTCCTCAAACAAACAATCAACTCAGAACTTCATCCATTCCTAGGAACCAAGCCACAGTTCAAGACCGGAGGGTTGTTGTTCAGAATGTTCAGGGTCGACAGAATAGAGGACAGGGTAACAATGCACGGGGTGCAGGTGCAGCTGGTTATGGGGGAGCTCAGAACAGAGTTGGGAATGCTAATCCAGGTCAAGCAAGGCAGGTTAAGTGCTACAACTGCAACGGTATAGGCCACATAGCAAGGAACTGCACTCAACCCAAGCATCCACAGAACTCCGAATACTTCAAAGACAAGATGTTGCTGATGCAAGCTCAGGAGAACAGGGTGGCATTGGATGAAGAGCAGTTATTGTTTATTGCAGGTAGACAAGACAATGCTATTGATGAAGATGTGGATGAGCAACCTGTTCAGGACTTAGCACTCAATGTGGATAATGTGTTTCAAGCTGATGACTGTGACGCTTTTGATTCTGATGTTGTGAGGATCCCACGGCACTAAAATGTTCATGGCTAATTATCATCCGCCGATCTGTTTTTGATGAAGCTAGTCCGTTTCTGATTCGGCCATCTATTATGGAGTCACGACCATGATCACTATCAGGATGCTGTTTGTGAACATCATGAAGAACACGAGATGCATGACGATGTACAACCAAACTACGTTGTTGATTCACATGCTAATTATATGAGTGATAGTAATATGATTCCGTATGATCAGTATGTAAAGGACAACGCAAGTGCCAGCCCCCCCCCCCCCCCCATTACAAAGTATTGTATGCTACTGTTTCAAATGATGCATACATGGTGATATTTAATGATATGCATGAACCACATGCCCAATCTGTCTTGACAAAACACGGGAAACACAGTGTTGATTTTCATTAACTTGCTGGAACCTTGCAACATATAAGGACAAGTTGAATTGTTAAAAGACGGGTAGTTTGGAAATTAACAAGAAGAGAACAAAAGATTGATGCACAATTAAGAATAGTTATCACTGACCGTAATATTAAGGAAGAAACTCTGAAAAAGGAACTTCATTCTGTAAAAATGCAACTTGCTTCTACCATCAACCATAACAAGTCAATGGTAGAAGAAGTTACGTCTTTGAAAAAGGATTTTAAACAGAAAGAAAACAAATACCTTGAAGAATTTTTAGACATGAAAGCTTTAAAAGAAAAGGTCGAGGATAAATTATACAAACAAGACCAGCATAAGGTAGCTAATGGCTACAAGAACCCTTTATGCCTCACCCGTGCAAAGCAAGTTCAGCCTGCTCTATATAATGGTTATGAAATTATCAAAAACAATTATGTCCCGGCTTTAGTGCACAACATAGAGGATACCCAGAGGATACTGAATCACTAGGAGGAAAATGAATGACAAAATGAAAGACCCTGAGTGTGTGACTCATAAGGTTAAGATTGCACCACCTGATTACTCGAAAGAGAATTATTTAGCGACCTTCACACCACAAAAGCAATTGACCCCTGAGCAAATATTTTGGTCTCAAGATCTCATCAAGATGAAAGAAGAAGCTCTCAAAAAGCAGACCACCGCCTCAAGACCAATCAAAGCGTTGATGGTGTATCCGCCAAATACACCTGCAACGCTTGTCCCTAGGGTGCTTCCAACAAAGAGTCAAGTGAAAATTAATATTTTTACACTCATACAACTCTTTTCAGAATTTGAAAAAACCTGTAAAAAGAGAATTACACCAACTGGGCTCACTGAAGGGGAAAGGGGTTTTGAACAAACCAAGGAATGTTATCTCACCGAGGTCATTCCATTTTTCAAAACACTTAAAGAACATTTTGAGGGAATTCAAAAGGCTTTAACTAAAGAAATTAAAGAAATGAAAGACATTTTTGAAGAGTTGGAAGCTGAAGTTGACCAAAATGTTGTAAATAGGAAGCATGATGAGATTGAGCGGAAAAATCTTCTTATTGCAAATGATAATTTAATTGTTGATTGCTTGTCCAAAGAAGTGTTTTATATTGCAACGAATTCTGAGCTTACTGTATCTAGATTTACTGAAATGCATGAAGCCCACACCATTGTTCAAACACATTGTCTGGAACTTAAAGCAGAGCTTTCTAAATTACGAGATAAGGTTCAAAAAGATGATAATACTGAATTAGTAAAACGTTTTTCCAATCTTGAGGTTAATCACTTAAATTTACAGTTAAAGTATCAAAACCTTAAAGAAAGTTTTGGAAACAACCCATCTCCACCCGCTCGAGATACTCCTGATTTTGACTCAGTCTTTGTAATCGGAAAAATGAAAGCTTCCATTCAAGGAAAGGACAACGCCATCAAAAAATTGAGAACGCAAATCTCTCAATTGAAAGAGACCCGTAGTGAAGCAGACCGTACTCTTGATTTCAGGACCTTAGATTTTTAGATCACTCAATTAACTGAAAAAGTCACCGTTCTTCAAGAACAAAATGAGCTTTTTAGGGCAGAGAATGAAAAAGTTAAACAGCATTACAAGGAATTGTACGATTCTATTAAGATCACGCGTGCTAAGCATATAGAACAGACAACGGCCTTGCTAACTGAAAATGAGAATCTAAAAGCCCAAATACATGAAAATCTGAAATGCAACACTATGGAGTCTGTAAAACCATGTTAATAGAGTTGTGCAACCCGGTAGGTATGCTATAGATGTTGAACCAATTCCCCCTCACAATAAGAACAACAGGAAAGTTCATCTACATTATCTCAATTATTTTAAGGAAAGTGTAGAAACCCTTCGCGAGATAGTAGAGGAAGCTAAGGTTGAAAGACCATTAGATACCTTAGATAGGTCAATAGTCTTTGCTTGCCTTTACACCAAACACTCTTAGGAACTCTTAGAATATGCGATTGACACTTGTCCGAAAGCCTTTAACCAACTAGATAAAAAGCATGCTCCTACCCCTGTAATTAGGAAAAAGCAAGTTACTTTTAAAGAACAATGTGACACATCAAATAGTAACACATACAAACATGTAGAGCAACTGAAGACTCAGAAGACTAATGTCCCTGTGCCTCATTCTACAGGAGTAAAATGTTGCACCAATGCTAGCAAATCACAGCCTAGGAGCAATACCAAGAAAAATAGGATCTCGCCAGCTAAAGGTGTCAACAAGATGAAAGTAGAAGAACACCCTAGGATAAATAAGTCTATTTTAAGAACCACGAATCGTGTTGATTCTAGTAGTAGCTCTAAGCATACTGTAATTAATTCGAATTCTGATTCTGTTTGCCAAACATGTAACAAATGTTTAATTTCTGCAAATCATGATGTGTGTATGGTTAATTATTTGCAATCTGTTAAGGCATCCCCCTCTATTCATAATATTCATAATATTGTGAGCAAAGTTAAGAAAGTTTGGAAACCTAAGCAAGTTAGGCAAGTATGGAAACCCACAGGCAAAGTGCTTACCAGTGTTGGTCATCAATAGAGACCTACGGGCAGAATATTCACTTTAGGAGAATAGTGCCCTTTAACTAGGCTCACTAAACCCAAAGTAGCACCTGCTAAGCAAAATGAAAATTAGGCCATTACTTGTGTTAACCAACAGGAACCCAACCAAAATTGGGGATCCAACTTTCCAAACTCTCCATCTTCGTTTGTTTTTAAATGCAGGTCGTACATATCGTCCTTTGGTATTTGGACTCAGGTTGTTCAAAACATATGACGGGGGATCGCTCACGGCTCAGGAATTTCATGAAAAAGTTCATCGGGACAGTTAGATTCGGGAATGACCACTTTGGTGCTATTATGGATTATGGAGATTATGTGATTGGTGACAGTGTAATCTCTAGGGTATACTATATGGAAGGACTTGGACACAATCTCTTTTCAGTCAAACAATTTTGTGATTCTGACCTAGAAGTTGCATTTAGGAAACATACTTGTTATGTTTGAGACACGGATGGTGTTGAATTAATTAAAGGTTCTTGTGGTTCAAATTTATACACTATCTGACGAAGACATGATGAAGTGCTCCCCAATTTGTTTGCTGTCCAAAGCCTCCAAGAACAAATCATGGTTATGGCATCGTCGTTTAAATCACTTGAACTTCGGCACCATCAATGTCCTTGCAAGAAAGGATCTCATAACAGGCTTACCTAGATTGAAGATTAAGAAAGATCATATCTACTCTGCATGTCAACTAGGAAAGAGTAAAAAGCATACCCATAAACCCAAACCTGAAAACACCAATGCGGAAGTTCTTAATACCCTTCATATGGATTTATGTGGCCCGATACGAGTGCAAACAATTAATTGGAAGAAATACATCTTCGTCATCATTGATGATTATTCTCGGTTTACTTAGGTCAAGTTTTTCATATTGAAAGATGAAACCCCAGTGATCGTCATCAAATTTCTGAAGTAAATACAAGTCGGTCTCAACAAAACTGTCAGATACGTCCATACCGATAATGGCACAGAATTTGTCAATAAAGATTTGAATGATTATTATGAACGTGTTGGCATTTTTCACCAAAAGACAGTTCCGAGGACACCACAGCAGAACGACGTTGTTGAAAGACGAAACCGTACCCTTGTAGAGACCGCTAGAACAATGCTGATATTTTTTAAGGGCCTGATGTTTTTATGGGCAAAAGCTATGGCGACTGCTTGTTACACCCAAAACCGATTCTTCATTCACACCCGTCACGAAAAAACCCCATATGAACTGGTGCATGATAAGAATCCTGATCTTACCTTTTTCGTGTCTTTGATGCTCTTTGTTACCCTACAAATGACAGCGAAGATCTTGGAAAATTGAAACAAACGGCTGATATTGGAATTTTCGTGGGCTATGTACCAAGCAGGAAAGGTTATCGAATCTACAACAAGAGAACCCGATGAATTATGGAAACTATTCACGTTCAATTCGATGAGCTGACTGATTAAATGGCTATTGTGCAACTCACTACAGGACCCGCTCCTACTTTTCTGAAGCCTGGATAAATAAGTTCAGGGCTCGTACCAAATCCGATTCTTGCAGCTCCTTATGTACCCCCCACAAATAAAGAACTAGAGATCTTATTCCAGCCAATGTTAGATGAATACTTAGAACCTCCTCGTGTTGAAGGATCGGTCTCTCCTGCTCCAACGGTTTCAGTACCAGTCATTTTAGCTGGTACACCTTCGTCTACTACCATTGATCAAGATGCACCTTCTCCAAGTCATTCACCGTCATCTTCGGCATTACAATCTCTAAGTTTACATCAAAGTGTTGTAGCTGACTCTGCTCTTATGGAAGACAATCCCTTTGCTCCTGTTGATAATCATCCCTTCATAAACGTATTTGCTCTAGAACCTAGTTCTGAAGCATCATCATCTGGGGATCTTAGTTCAGCAGAATCTCCTTATGTCTCTCAAACACTTTATCATCTTAGGAAATTGAGCAAGGATCACTTGCTGGATAATATTATTGACGATCCCTCTCGGCCGGTATCCACCAGAAAACAACTGGCAACCGATGCCTTATGGTGCTTGTATAACTCTGTACTGTTAAAAGTCGAACCAAAGAACTTCAAATCTGCAATTACTAAAGATTGCTGGTTTCAAGCTATGCAAGATGAGATTCACGAATTTGATCAACTTCAAGAATGGGAATTAGTACCTCAACTAGACTGTGTCATGATTATTGCTCTCAAGTGGATTTACAAAGTTAAACATAATGAGTACGGTGATGTTCTGAAGAACAAAGCTAGGTTAGTGGCCAAGGGATATCGACAACAGGAGGGCATTAATTTCGAGGAATCATTTGCACCAGTTGCATGTATAGAGGCTATTCGTATCTTCATCGCCAATGCCGCTAGTAAAAACATGACATCTATCAAATGGATGTAAAGATAGCACTTTTGAATGGCGAATTGAAGGAAGAAGTCTATGTTAGTCAACCAGAGGGTTTCCTTGATCCTGACCATCCGACACATGTTTATCGTCTGAAGAAAGCTTTGTACGGTTTAAAGTAAGCCCCTCGGGCCTGGTATGATACCTTGTCACAATTTCTTTTGGACAACAAATTTTCTAAGGGTGAAGTTGATCCAACACTATTCACTCAGAAAACAGGCAAACATATTCTTCTTGTTTAAATATATGTAGATGATACCATTTTTGCCTCGACCGACCCTAAAGCATGTGAAATATTTTCCTATAAGATGAGTTCTAAATTTCAAATGTCAATGATGGGGCAAATGTCTTTTTTCTTAGGCTTACAAGTTTCTTAAAATTTTGGAGGCATTTTCATTAATCAATCAAAATTTGCTCTTAAAATATTAAAGAAATTTAGGATGGATTCGTGTGACCCTGTTGATACACCCATGGTGGATCAACTCAAACTAGATGAGGACCCCTTAGGGATTCCAGTTGACCAGACTCGATTTCGTAGTATGGTCGGCTCCCTAATGTATCTCACTGCCAGCAGACCCGACCTTGTATTCGTTGTATGCATGTGTGCTAGGTATCAGGCTTTACCTACGAAAAAGCACCTTGAGGCACTTAAGCGAGTATTTCGGTATCTCAGAGGAACCATTAATTGGGGTCTTTGGTATCCGAAAGACCCTGCTATGGTACTAACGGCCTATGCAGATGCGGACCAAGCAGGTTGTCAAGACACACGAAGAAATACGTCAGGAAGTGCTCAGTTCCTTGGAGATAAACTAGTTAGCTGGTCCTCAAAGAAACAGAAGAGCACTGCGATCTCAAGAACAGAGGCTGAATACATTGCCATGTCTGGATGTTATGCTTAGATACTTTGGATGAGTTCACAGCTTACAGACTACGACTTTGTTTTCAATAAGATTCCCTTGTATTGTGACAATCGCAGTGCCATTGCGCTTTGCTGCAATAATGTCCAGCACTCCCGGTCCAAGCACATTGACATTCGACACCATTTTATTCGAGAACAAGTTGAGAAAGGCGTGGTTGAATTGTACTTCGTGAAGACGGATTATTAGCTCGCGGATATATTCACCAAAGCATTACCAAGAGAGCGGTTCAAATTTCTACTCCCGCGTCTTGGTATGAAGAGTATGTCTTCGTACTATATCCTATGTAAAACTCTTAAACGTCTTCAGGAAGGAGAAGAGGAGTAAAGGGTGATCCTACTATATCCTATGTAAATATGTATATATATCAAATCTTAAAAAGAAAATACAAAAATATAAAACCTACAAAAACCATAAAAAAAAATCAGAAAATAGAAAATACCAAAAATAGTTTTTCAAGACATGTCTTCCGTTTATCGATAACATTTACGGTCCTAGAAATGTCATTCAATAATGACACGGGTCTTTAAATGAAGCTCGAACGGAAGTTCAAACTTTTCAAAACATGTCTTAATGGCTTGCAGTTATTTCAGACTGCAATCCGCTTTTCAAATTGAGGAAAGCATGTCGCCAAAAAGGCGGCTGTTCCTAACAACGGATGATTCAGTTCTCCCGGGCATGGGTTACTTTATATCCTGACTCTCCTGATCCTAAACCTGTTAAGGCTACCAAACCCAAAGCATCCAAGCAATCTAAGCCCTTAGCACCTAAAGCAGCAACCAAGAAACCTAAACCTACACCTTCCAAGCCTCAGGAAAAGAAACGAAAGCTGGTTACGAAGACATATGAGGCGCCATCTCCAGCCAAACGATCCAAAGCTGGTAAGGTGGTAAAGAAGCGAACGAAAAAGAGCTTTCCTTGGTTGGTAGATGAATTTGTTGACGAAGGTGTTCCAGAGAATGAACCCAGGATTGGTAATGAAGAAGTTGATCTGGAAAAGGCAATGGAAGAAAGCTTAAAGGAATTTCACTCGGCTCATCAGGGTCCACTTCCACCGGTGGTGATCAGGGAACCTAAATCTAGAAAATTTCAAACGCTTCCAGAGGTTCAAAGAAAGGGTAAAGAGAAAGTCAGTGATGAACAAGTTGCCCTTGATCTACTCACCCTTCAGACACCAAAGAAAAAAAGCCCTGCAGATCAGTTTATCTTCCAAAGGCGCACCTCCACACCAACTGAATCCTCTGGTCATGATGAATCATCATCATTATATGCTGAACTTGGGCTGACATACAGTGAGTCAGAATCTGATGAGGAAGTGTCAGGGATTGTTGCTAGCGTTCAAAATGAAGGCCAGGCTGGACCAAACCTTGGTGAACATGATGAAGGCCAGGCTGGACCAAACCCTGGTGATGCTGCAACGTCTTAACCTCCATCAAGTCATGTTGTTCATGTTGGACCAGACCTTGAACACATGGATCTTGAAGTCTCTCATACTTCAATTCAACCAAACCCTGAGCAAATGGATGAAGAAATCACTACAACGACCTATCCAAATGTTTAGGAGAACCTTAAACTCCCAACTGAAGGTGAAGTGAGACTTGAGTTGAGGAACCAGCGAGCTCAGCTGGAACCCTGTCTTCTCTACAACATCTTGACAAGGAACTCAGCTTCGCCGATCAGTTCCTTGTGGAGAAGTCACAAGAAGACGAACCTAAGAAAACCAATACTGAATCGAAGGTTCAGTCAATGGTCACTGTTCCCATTCATCAGGACACCTCTTATGTCCCTCTAATGACCACCCCGGTTATTGACCTTACAGTCTCTCAACCTGTCCCCACAGCGGCTCAAGCACCACTACCAACATTAACAGCAACCGCAACCGCAACCGCAACAACAACTCTTCCTCTACCACCTTAACTACAACAAGGCTCTTCAGACTCGATC